>JACM01056144.1:0-56766 GCA_000787095.1 Periophthalmodon schlosseri
ATCAGAAGCTAACAAGTTTGTTTAGAAACAAAAATTGGCGCTATCAGAAGTTTATTATGCTTGAAATCGACAAAAGAAATTAACCTCTCCATGTCCATAGTCATACCTGGGGCTCCTCCTTGTGGGATTCAGAAGAGCCATTGTGTTTTTATTGGTCATGGAACTCTTTACCAGCTGTATAGTGTCCATCAAGTGGTCATGGGCTCACCAAATGGATCCCTTACGTCCCTCATATGACGGGCTGCCCTTGTCACATGTCTTTGCGGTGGTCCCTTGGCACAGGTTTACCAGTCAGCTGTATCGATAGAACTGTGAATGGGACTGAATATCTGGCTTGCAGCTTCATCAAGACCGTCTTTGCGAGCGGCTGTGATAAAGGTGGTTTGCCTTGTCAAGTGTTAATTCCTGTCTCAAGTGGAGAAGTATCTTGGTTTCCTATTCACAAGCTCCACATTATGACCAATGAAGGACTGAAAAAGTAATATTCAAAACAGGCCCGTTCCTAGTTGCCTATAAATAAATGATACATGCAGTAAGTTATATCTTTGTCTTGTTGTTCCTCTGGGAAGCACACCGTCTAGTATTGGATCTGCTACAGACGTCTGTGTGATTTTTAACTACTTTAATCAATGGTTCTGCTGACCTCACACTCATTACAATTAACTGGTTCAATATTATTTACACCCACATGCACGGGTTCCCCTTAGAATGATACAATTACAATATGGATAGTTCTGAGTAGAGATAGGCCAATATTTGCACTTTTCAGCACATCGTCTATTAGCCTCAAAGAATATGCATAAATATGCAAAAAAAAAAATAAAAATCCGCCCTATGTCTCGGACCAAAAATATTGCCAGAGCTTATCGCCCATCGATGTGGATTCTAAACAGTCGGCATCAGCATCGGCCATGAAAAAAACATATCAGTCGATCTCTAGTTCTGAGATATTTTGGGTTAAAGTTCTGATCACTCATGGAACACAATGGAATCTTGATAAAAGTAAACAGAAGGAAGTCAACAAAACAAACCTTATAATTCTATGGGGACAACTGCTGTACTGCTGTATCTTTGCCCAGGCCTGTTGCCAGAAATTTGGGGGCCTGGGGCAAGAAACCTGACATGGGCCCCCTCTAATATAAATTAATAGGAATGAAGGTCCAATTCTGAGGAAAACTCTCATTAAAGCCACTGTATGGAACTTTTTAGCTGAAAAACTGACTTAAAAAAAAAAAAAAAAAAAAGTTTTTATTTTATTTTGGTTGTGTTTATAGCACTGAAAAAAATAATAAAAATGAGAAAAACTATGAGTGAGCTTGCATCTCCATAAACCTGACTTCCTCCTGCTTGTCTCCATGGAAACGTTAATACTCCACAGTATGGCATAAAACTTGTCAGTCTCCATAAAGGTGTCTTGCTCAACTGCACTCTATTTATTTATTTATTTATTTGTACAAACTTTTAACATCTTAATTAAGCTGGAGAGTGATAAAAGACAAGTAGAACCTGTATTGCACATAGCCTTATTGTCCCAGCGCTCATACTCTTTTACTGAACTCTCCCATGCTCAGCTTCCTTCCACCAGATATGCTCAAGATATCCTCTTCACTATGGCTTGACGTAAATGAGAAACAACATTAAAAGATCAAACTAAAATGAATGCTATCTGTGGTTTTGAATATTTATGGGTGATAAGGCCACAGAGAGTTCACTGTGGACACAATAGTAGGTAGTTTAACGTGGTAGGGAATCTACATTTTGGGCATCAAAGGTTAAAGTAATCTGAGACAAACTTTATCAGACAATTTGAAGGTAAAAGCTGATACTTAACTTTGAGACAGCAGAAACATATATTTTTAAATGGACTGCGATGTATTTCTATGGCGCAAAAACTGTCTAAGTATCAAGATGACATACGCCGGTTGTGTTTTTGGCTGTAAAAATGTTGTGATTGGCCAAGGAACTACCCAATGACACCGACCTACAGATGCAACAGGGTTTGGAGAGTAGAAGATGAATACGGTCATTGTGTCCTTGGGTAAGACACATCACGCGCATCGCCCTCAGTGTTTCCGTGTACTGGAGTATAAATGTGTGTGTGAATGAGTGAGTGGCTCCTTGATGTAAAGAGCTTTGCGTGACTTGAAGGTAGAAAAACTAAACTCTATATAAACGTTTATTTGCCTGACCAGCTAAAACCACACCCTTTGACAGAACTTTATAAAGATGTGTGGGTCTGGAACTGTATCCTGTCTCCTCGATTTCAGAGGCCGTGATTGGCAGGCGTCTCTGGGATTAACGAACCATCAGAGAGACGCATGCTTCGGGCTAAAATAAACATAGCGGCTTATGTTAAAAAAAGGGAAAAATAGCAGGATTGAGAAACAGCGTTATGTTATGTATCTCACGTAAAAGAAGTTACAGATTTTGTTCTGAATGAGACGACAATTTTTTTAGAGGAGATGACTTCCGGATTTGAGAGACACGTGACACAAATTAGCGGCTGTGTTTGGACCGTCCCAAATTAGGACCGAGGTTTGTAAGGCTCTATGGTCCGGTTCCAGACCCTTCTGTGTTTGAAAACAATGTGGGAAGGACAGGCTGTTCAGGCAAACCATCTATCATTTTACCATTTAGAATGAGACCATAGACTGTAAAAAGAACTAAGGACTAAGGGAGTGTGACGTCACCCATAGCGTTTGGCTCCAGCCAAATGAAGCTCGTCGAGGCTAGAGCAGTTACGGGGTGAATTCGGAGCTGAGTTCCATATTTGAAATACCGACTGCGAGTAGCATAGCAACCAAAGAGCCAATCTGGAGCGAGGCTGTTGAAGGTAAAACACCCCTTCCCGCTTGCACCACTGGTTTAGCAGGGAGTGGGCGCTTAGCACCACTGTCAATCAAACCTGTTCCTAAAGCTAGTAGGAGCGACTTCAGGGAAAGAAGATGCCTGATTTCTCTGTTATTAATGTTCGTATCTTGATTATGGACAAAATAGCGAAATAACAATAGGATCATGTAGCAGTCGATGGAGCCCAAAGCGTGTCCATGCTCACTTCCTTTCTGGACGCAGTGGCTAGCAGGTTAGCTATGTCCATTTATATATACAGTCCAATGAGACAGAACACTTAATATGGCCACAACAAAAACTTAGGCAGTTATACTACGAGGCTGGCAATATGAAAGAGTAAACAAGTCCCCACCGCCAACCACACAAGCCCAAACTGATCTCAGAGGAGCCGTCCACTGCAGCTGTGACACCCCCTCCCGCACCCAGACCCACCCCTATTTAGATTGGTTGTGAAATGCTCGTCAATGTGGCCATGCATCACTTTCACATAAATGCTGACCACAATCCTTCCGAAGCTCAGAACAGCAGACAAACACATTTTTGGTCAAAGGGATGTCCTATTCAGCAAAGTCAACTTTCAAGTGCAGTGATTCATTTGAGCTCACACAAAAGCCCTGCATTACTTCCTAATAGCAAATTAAATAGAGCATTTGAAGATATGGTGGTGTTGTCCATAGTCAGCAGTATGTGCACTTCAGCTCTGTCTCTTCCCTCCTTGTTTTGCTCTCACACTGCCACAGCACTTTCTGGTGTACATCTAGCCAGTCCTGTCATCAATCATGTAAGTTGTTATGCTGGTTAGAACTGCGAGAGGGAGAGAAAGGAGGGAGAGGAATATCCCAGTCTCTCTTTGTCTCATGAGATGGGACTGAGCAGGTTTATAGTCGCAGTAATGGAAGTTCACTCGAATACTTGAAAGAACAAATCTGCATGAATCCTCCACCTGCATTATTCTCATGGTAATGGAGCTGGCCATAGCATTTTATTATGTTTTATTTGTTTTGGGTTTTTTTCTCTCATATTTACCTTCAAGAGACCAAAATAATCACTCTTTCGACTTGATATTTACTTATATTGGGGTGAGGAAACTCTCATTAAAGCCACCGTATGGAACTTTTTAGCTGAAAAATTGCCTTAAAATATATATATATATTTTTTTTTATTTTGATTGTATTTATAGCACTGAAAAAAATAATAAAAATGAAAAAACTATGAGTGGGCTTGCATCTCCACAAACCTGACTTCCTCCTGCTTGTCGCCATGGAAATGATAATACTCCACAGTATGGCATAAAACTTGTTTATCTCCATCAAGGTAAAGCAGTGGTAGATGAAGTACTCAATTTTGTCATTTAAGTAAAAGTACAGATACAGAGGTAAAATGTTACTCAAGTAAAAGTATCACATGAGAAAATCTACTTAAGTTAAATTATGTAAGTACTCATTTAAAAATGTACTTTAACAGTAAAAAGTAAAAGTAAAAATGATACATATTTTGGTCAACAGTAACAATACAAATCAATTTCTTAATTTTTCTTCTGAATTTTATGTATTTATTTTTGTTTGGTCAAAGCCAAAGCTTGAACTCAAAAACTTTAGTCAAGATGTGACCACGAACATTGTAAAAATAACCCCTCAAATCATATGAAAAGTACTACTTACTTTTCAGTCCAGTTCAAAAATGTAGAAAGTACAGATACCGGCTCTCAAATGTAGTGAAGTAAAAGTCAAAAGTATCCACTGTAAAAGTTACTTAAGTAAAGTACAGATACATAAAAATTCTACTTAAGTACAGTATTTTTCTGCTTGTACATTGTTACTTTCTGGTTACTGGACGTATGGTTTGAACTTTCTATTTCCATGGAATCAAACAGATGATGTGCCACTTCCATAAAGTTACATATTGTACCTGTAAAGAAGACATTATGTTTTTTATTGCATTAATATTAAACTATATCATAGATCACTGTTATTAATTAAAATATAAATCAAAATAAGTCCACTGACTGCAGAACTGAGGTACCACACCTTCTTATAGTGACATTTCACCATAACAAGCAGTAGATTTTCATTTACAGTGTATTATTGTTGTTATACGTGACATTGCTATGAGCCTGAATTTTTGGATCAATCACAAGTAAGTGCAGAGAAGTGGGTGGAGATAGGGGGTAGGTGAAAACTGAAATTTCCATAGTACTCGAGCCTTGAATGCAGGACAATACAGGATTACTCAAACAAAATACAACCTTGAATAAGCTAATGACGAGTCCATTTTAAACCATATATCCCCTTTAACCATTGTGAGTTTCGTTTATAGTCCATCCAGAGGAATCCAGACTGCACAAAACTTTGCCAGTGCCCTTCACTATAGATACAGTTTTGGTGAAAATCAGATATATTTAAATAGAAGGAGCTATCTGACTGCACTGCTCATCACATTCTGTACCAAGAAAAGTACTCAGCAGAGCTCTTGATGTGAAATCACGGCTCTCGGTAATCAGACAGCCAGATGTACAGTGAGCGAGGGGCTTTGAATAGGAGAAAGTTTTTCAGAGGGAGCCCCTGATCACACTGTACTCTAAATAATAATGACTTCCATTTGAGTTGCGCTTTACAAACTTGACAGCTTCTCAAATTGGAAAACTGAAATCTTCATTCGCTGGTGATGTTAAGATTCATCTGTAATTACTGTGGAATTTCAAAAACAAAGCAGCTAAACAATGCCTTTGGTCCCTCTGACCTCCGCTAATCGTTCACTCGCATAAAATATTCATACATGGGCAAGGTGGGTGAAGTGTTTTGCCAGGAACACAATTACATTATGGAGCCACTGCAGCTAAAAGCCAACATCATCATGGTGTGACTTGAAATGACTTTGAAGTGGGACTAATTTCGTAAAGAACCTCACTTAAAGGGGCTATCTTACGCTTTTTTTTAAGTTACAATGTTGTTTCCTCATCAGAAAAATATATAGTTGTTTTGTTTTATTCACACATGTTCAACTCACAAACCCTGTATATTTAGGCTGAGTTCTTCTCTGAAACGGAAAACACTTTGTTCCACCTTGTGATGTCATGTTTTAATACAGGAAGTGCTTCACTGTGTTTTTAAACTCCATACACCTTCACTGGAATCATTTTGAATTAGAATCACAGATCTCTACTCAGCTAAAGGTAAAACGTAGCGGTTACCTTAAAAACTACCACTTCATAACATCACAAGGTGGAGCAGAGCATTTCGAGGTTTGGAGATGTAGCCAGACTAATACTAAAGGGTTTCTCAAACATCTGTGAATGAAATAAAACGCAACTCCAGGTATGTTTTTGATGAGGTAACAGCATTTTAACATGGCGTAAAGCTCACAAGAATCCGTTTTGTGTAATACGTGACCTTTAACCTTTCATACATTGCTCATACCATTTCCTGTAAACCTAGCTCAAAATAATGACTATATTTACTAGAACACATTTTATAGGCATATTCTTCTCTGCTACTATTGGCTCTTTTCTCCACAAATGTACAGTGAGGGAAAGTAGAGCATATGTGGGTGACACAACAGAGCTGACAGTTTTAAAAGTTGAAGTAGCAGGCTTCCTCTGAGAACACTTCTGGATCCTCTATCATCTCTCTATTTTACATTTTCCTTACACTCCCAGAACGACATTGTTATAAAAAGCTTCTGCTAACAAAACTACTCTTACCTCCCTTTTCAAACCTGACAAATCTTTCACTTTGTATTCATCATTCTTTCTGCTACAACATCCTCCTTGGGGCCACTGCGAGCTTAAAGATCTCTCTCTCTCTCCACTGCAGTCCAATTATTCCTGTCCGGGTGCGTTTTCTTCAGTGCTGTCGACAGCCCTTCCCACATACAGTAACCTGCAGCATCCTCTCATCGATCAGAGCGAAGCTGCAGCCGTTTGGAGTTTAATATGTGTCAAAGCGACTGATACTTCTGGAGCTACTGGGCTGTGTTCACACTGCAGGTCAAGACTGATTTTTTTTTTTTTTTGCCCAAATGTGACCTGGATCTGATTGTGTGAACAGGCCAAATTAGATTTTTTTGAATGCGACCCAGGTAAGCCCTTCACAATCATTACTATATCGAGTTATCGTTCAATATATGACAGATGGAGCAAGAATTTTTGAGGGCCAATATTCATCATGGGGGACTTTTTATCTTTTACTAGTGAGGGTTGAATAAATAACTAATTATAAAAACAAACATACAACTAAGTTTCATTCTGCTGTTTTCTTATCTTCTTATTTTATTTATTTATAAAGGTACAGCACATATTAATGGACATTTAAAAATGTAAATATGTAAACATTATAGCCAACGTAGAAACACACTCACTATACACACAACACACTCACTATACACACAACACACTCACTATACACACAACACTCTCGCTACACACGCAACACCCTCACTAAACACACAACACACTCATTATACACACAACACACTACACACACTGATGTGAATTTCAGAAACTCCTTTAGAGAAGGTGGAGCCAGATTGTTAAAAATTTTGTTTACCAAAATTAAATCTGCATATTTGATTGTGTTTTTTGTATTTGTATTTGTCAGTATTCTACAGTAATGATAATTAGTGGGGTTTTTGTCTTAATACCTTAAGTGCTTTTTTCTAAATAGTTTCAGCTAATCTAAGAGTAGTTTTGCTCGTTAGAGTCCAACTTGTCACAAAATAATTTAGGTGAGGTCAAAATGTATTTATTACATTATTACATGTTTTATCATCTATATTTTCTTCAGCAGTATATCGCACTTCAAAATGTGTTATCGTGACAGGCCTAGACCCAGGCCACTTTTAGTAAATCAGATTTGAATATTTTGTGAACACGTAGGTCACATTAATCTGACTTCTACAGCACTGAAATGAAACTGATGCCACATTTTTTTAATAATACAAAGTTAACGTAAATAAATAAAAGGAACAAGTGGAGACTAATTTCCACTTTTCATTCCCAGAACCCCAAACTACACCACAGACAAACTCAACGTCCAAGAACAAGTCTGATCATATCCTACAAAGCAATGCAATATGATTTATCAGTTAAAATAAAAAAAAATAGATTTTCTGGTTGACTAAAACAATTATTGATTTAATATGACCTTTATGTCAATTAAAACTAAAGTACAATTAAAAAATATTATTCCACTAAATCATTTCAGTCAAAAAGCAAAAACTAAAACTTAATTAGAAAATTTCTTGTCAAAACAAACACTGGCATTAGCCCAACGACTTTAGCCCAGCGGCACCAATGCTTTTTAAAGGGGAGCTGTCCTTGGTGCTGAAGTGACACTGGCCATTATTGAGTGACTGTTCATTTGTGTTCACTTGCAAATAGCACACGTTCAGGCTCAGACAAACTGAAACTAAAGCATGTGCTGATGTTGATTTTTGAAAGTAACTCGCATCACTTAATAACAACTACACCTCAAATAACTATAATAAAGCATGAACAATTCAATTCATAATGAACTCAGAGTTTATTAAGACAGATTTAGGCTTAGTAACTATTTAATAAAAGGGCTCGGGTTAGGAGTCAGTGTATTCATTAAGTAGTTACTAAGCCTGAGTCATTTCTGGACAGGCATCAGTGTCTTGGTTACTGTCATTAAAGGTACAATATGTAACATTTTGGAGGTGGTACATCACCTGCATGATACCATGGAGAAAGTTAAAACCAACCTTTGGAATATTCTCCATGGAGATAAATATATTTTATGCCATACTGTGGAAGATTATAGCAAGAAACAACATTTCTATGAAAACAAGCAGGAGGAGGCTCTCCTCCAGGTCAAATAAGGGTCAGGTTTGTGGAGATGCAAGCGTGAGTAAGGACGCATGTTTGTTCAGTGCAATAAACATAACATATATTTCCATACTGTTTCCACTGCTTCTCCTCATACATTCACATTCATTTTACTTTTTTTTTTTTTTTTTACATGCGATTTTTGTTTCATTGCAAGTGTTTTACATTTAGCAGCTGTTTGTATAATGGTCTACCGCACTAAAAAGAAAGAAAGAAATCTGTTATCTGGTTTTAACTGCTCCTAGTTCATCTGAAATGGAATGTGAAAATATGAATAGTACATAAAATGTGTGAGTGTGTTTGGATATACCATCTGGACTCATAAGCACCTCTTACAAAGTGTTAACAAGACCAGCAGCCAAGGACATTCATAAAGCATGTTCTAGCACATTATCTGCATGTGTAATATAGCCACTTAATCACACTACTGTATGCAGACTCACTGAACTATAAAACACAAGACTAGTACTAGTGTACGCAGACTTACTCAACAATAAAACACAAGATTAGTACTAGTAGTATTCACAGTATAACTTACATTTATTGTATTGCTTTTAAAAACATGCGTTACTGTAAGTGGGGTCACCGCTCAACCAATTTGACCTGTAAATGGCCTGATGGTCTTGCATACTTGTCTTCATGGAGACAGATGCAATACTGTGGAACATTTCAGACAAGACCATAGACTGTATATATAAATGTACATAGCTAACCCACTAGCCACCGTGTTCCAAATAGGAAGCTCGTTATTTTAATCTTAAAATCTTCGTAATAGCCTCCTGAGACCCGAACTCCTCATGGCTGCTTTATTATTTTTTTCTCTTTGTTATTTGGGCTGACTAGGAACTGATGAGTGTAAAAACAAAGCATTATCTTTTTACATTATGAGAAAAATGATGTCCACATATGAGGACATTCGTTGTACGTTTTAATCATTTTGATAGAAACAATAAAGTCACATTTGAATAATGATTTACAAAAACTATTTGTTAAGTCCGTGATCACAGCAACATTGTTCCTGTGGAAAAACAAAATGAGAAACAAGAATTGTGCCTCTTGGAACAATGTGTCTCATTTGAAGAGCTTCTAACAGGTGAAGACATGAGCCTTTAAGTCCATCTTCAATCTAAACTATAATGTGTTAAACTCTTCTGTCATCACTAAGTGGCAGTTTAATGACCTCATATGTGACACCAGGACCTTGTAGAGAAAAAAAATTGTATTGTGGCCTAGACAACCCAAAATGTGTTGTCCACATATGAGGACGCGGGTCTCAGGAGGTTAACCCGCTCTACATGATCCTGGTATTATTTCGTTATTGTGTCTGTAAATCAAGATATGAACAGTAATAACAGACGCATCAGATCCTGGTATATTTCGTTATTGTGTCTGTAAATCAAGATATGAACAGTAATAACAGACGCATCAGGTGCCTTCTCTCCCTGAGGTCACTCCCGCTAACGTTAGCAACAGGTTTTATTGCCAACACTGCTAAACGCCCGCTTCCTGCTAGCGGGAAGGGGTTTTACCTTCAACAGTCTTGTTCTGGATTGGCTCTTTGGTTGCTATGATACTCGCAGTTGGAATTCCAAATACGGAACTCGGCTCCATATTTGTCCCTATTACTGCTAGCTTCAATGAGCTTCATTTGACTGGAGCTGAACGCTGTGGGTGACGTCACACTCCCTTACTCCACTTCTTACAGTAAACAAGGCTGATTATGACTAACTCCAGGTCCAGTTCGTGCTAAGGTGACTGGGGTTATGTCTCAAAACCAATGTCAGTATTTCTCAGTGGAACATATTGAAAACACTACCCTATTCCTTATGCCAGAAATGTACAACCAGATGACTGAATCCATAGCCTGTTATAGCACCACCCGCCAGTTGCTATGTAATCTCCAATTTGGCTCAGTCTTTTGAAGCATCTCATTAGAAGTCACTGCGAATCCGCCTGACGAAAAATGAGCAATGAATCTATAAAAAGCCCAAGGATCTAACCTTTAATAAACTGAAAATTCTCAATTAAAATGCGGAAATTCTACCATCATCAACACCGCCTTATTTTAACTCGGGATTATATAACTCACTCACTCCAGACTCATTACCATCACTTTTCTTCCACTGGAGCGTTCGCAGATGACAGAGAGCCGACCTCAGCGTTTCCATCAAGCCCAATACCGCCCCCTACCCTGCCCCGACCTGCTGCTCACACTCACGGCAGTTAACAAGGTGAACTCCTTTGTCTGTGCCTTAATTATGTGTGAGTCCCTAAAGGCCACACAGAGGATGGGCTCCAATTAGAGAGTGAGACGTCACCGCATCCAGAATAGATCTAAGGCACATGCACACACACACGCACACACACACAGACCTTTCAGACCTCAGAAAGTCAGGTTGGGATTATGGTGGGATTACAGTTGATGAAAAAGAGATGACAGACATGAGAATAAATGTGGTTTAGACAAGACACTACAGACAAAGCTATTTTTATATACAGTTTGTTCTCTCAACATATAAGCTTTCACCAGGAAACAACAACATCGATCAATCTGTGTATAAAGATGTTTTTATTATTTCATTTAATCAACACTGGCACCAAAATGTGATTATTTTCTGATTTTTGGACCTTTAAGATTTTGTAAATAACATGCAAACTGCAAAATCTGATGTGAGTAACCCATAGACTGTATAAAGAAGTGGACTAAGTGGACTAAGGGAGTGTGACGTCACCCATAGCGTTCGGCTCCAGTCAAATTAAGCTCATTGAAGGGGGGGCAACTTTGCAGCCGAGTTCCATTTTTGGAATTCCAACCTCAAGTATCATAGCAACCAAAGAGCCAATCTGAAGCAAGGTTGTTGAATGTAACGCCCTTCCCGCCTACACCGCTGGTTTAGCAGGGAAATAAAAACACCAGGATCATGTAGAGTGGGTCAATACAAACATTTTAAGACCAAAATGCTAATTTTACGATGTAAAATGAATTGGAAACAGAGTTGATGGAGCTAGAAGCGAACCCATGATCACTTTCTATTTGTAACGTGGCGGCTAGCGTGTTAGCTATGTCCATTTACATATACAGTCTATGAAGTAACCAGAGGCACCATGATCAGAAAGAAATCAGATGATAAATCTTGTAACTCCAAAAATTTGATAATAATGAGATGGGGGTTTTTTTTGCATAGTACTATAAAGATCAGACCTTAAAGTAGCACCTTCATAAACCGAGCTTTCCATTCTTGTACTAAATGGGATTTCAGTGAATTATACAGAAGGATTTGGTGATATTTAATACTAAGCCTGATTTATTAAAGTTTTAAATCCAAAGAATCAGGCAAAATCTCGAAGGGCACAGCTCTGTCTCACTGAAGTTTCTGAATATGTAATCTGCGGTGGATGTCTTTGTCAATGGAGCGCTCTGACTGGTCATGTCCTTGTTTGCTCTTATAGTTATTGAACAGTGAAGATTAAAGCTTTCTTCAGATGCAGAAAGTAGGCGTCATTGTAACCCAAGTTATAAAAATGTGTTTAAACTGCAATAAAATAAATGTTTTTGCCCAGTCATGTACAAAACCGTTGATGGCGAGTTAGAACCAGCCCAGAACCTCCAGAACCTGAACTCATTCACTGTCAACGCTCCTCCTTCTATGGTCCGGTAGGAGGCTTGTTACAGCCAGTCACTCCCCACACGTTTCACTGTTGAACTACTGTCATTATTGCTGTTGATTTTGTGAACTGTAGATTTATTTGTGGAAAACAAATCTACTCAAAGCACTTGATAGAAAGCTTGATAATTATCTGCAGATATAGTAAATATTTGAGTTTATATGTCGTATGTCTTCACTTTTGCACTGTAAATATAAGGCACAAGCCACAACCCAAAATTTCTGTTTCTGTCTGTATTACTGTCACGCACCTCCGAGAGCCGATACCTTATCTTCTGATCAGCCCATAAGCTCTTTTGGCCAGCAGTTCATATATGCTACATCATGCACAAAATGTACTGTTGGCCACATGGTTGATCACATTGGGGCTTGGGTTTGGACTTTGGTTCCAGCGGGATGAGACACCGGGTGACAGTGGGTTGCTTCATGTACAGACTAGGCTTAAAGAATGTGGGTTGCGTTCCCCTTCAAGAATGATGATAATGCCATAATTTCAAATGGTGGTTAGGGGAGATTCACTGTTTTTGAAAGAAATATCCAAAATAAAATTCCACAAATGTTGAACCTTATCAGTATTTGTCAGAGATTGGGTCCACAAACCTGCAGTATTAAAATCATGGTTTAAAGTCCTTTCAACAAAATTCATGCCTTTGGAGTTGAAATAGTAGCACCACTTTTTGAAGCCATTGTATTTTTTTATACTGACTGAGAAAATATCTAACTTTGTGCCAGTTTTTGTTTCATGGCCCCGGAGATATTAACCATGAACCAGGTCTACAAATCTTTAATTTGACAGTTAAACAGCAAATGCTACTATAGAATTCTGACCTGCCATCCAGCTCAACTTTAAACTATAGCAATTCCTGCTTTGTATATTTTTCCACCAATGCACTTTGGATCTACAGAGCAGCCGTTCCCTCGTCCCATTAACCAAGTCTTGTTTTCACATTTTATCTAGTTTTTGTTCCATTTTAGACCATCACTCTTCATCTGAGCTGTGCCCATGCCAGTCAGTCTGAGAGCATTTTATCTTTCATCAGAGTTGACTTGTTGTTGCGAGGGACAACTTTATAGACTATAAACATCTTGTCGGTAAAGATTGGGTTTGGGGCATAGGGGAGTAAAAAAGAATATGCATCAAAACGTTCCGGGCTTATAGATGGACTAACTTTGTTCATTTTATTAAATCTTGTTGGTAACTTTCGCAGAGTAATTAGATTGAAAGTTTCCTCAGAACTTCTCCAGCTCTTTGCCAAGCTGGCTCTGTTCTTTCATTTCCTTCTGTGAAAATAATTGTTTTTCTCCGATGCTGACAATGCCCAACTGTCTGGTGCAGTGTAAGCCTCAGTATACTGTCTCTTTTCACTGTGGTAAACCTGGAATCTCAAGACATAAGAACTGATTAATAACCTTATGTTTATTCCAGTGTGTGCATGTGGCTGGAAACCGTACAATTTCAGGTTTAGTGAAGGCAGAGGTCTTCAGCACATAAGCAAACTTGGAGTGCAGTATTCAGGCTAAGGTCAAAAATACAAAAATTGTCAAAAGTCCATGAAAAGGTTGGAACACTGACACACAAGACGATCAAAATAAATTCAAAATAAAATTGGAAACAACAGTGCAGTAACTATACTTTACTAAACTAAATACCCAAACCCCTTTGTTTATTAAAGAAGACCTATTGTGCTTGTGTCTGCTATACAGCTATAATCTATGACACTAGTGGATCATTATGTTATAATTTGCACATTTTAAATCACAATATTCATCTACAACGACTTGATAAAAGAAACAAGTCTGCTGATTTCCGCGTTAGAAAACTGCGGCGCCCAGTGAGAGCTGACGTCGTCATCACAACCAGTCGTTGGCACCTCCGATGGATAGCTGCAGATCACGCTAGTAAGCAGCGGATGTTTTAAAATTTTGTACCAAAATGACTACGCAACACTGCCGAATCCTACGCGCATCGTCAATTAAGAAAATAAAATTGGAGTGAAGTAAGTAGAGCGCAGTGGGCGTATGCCGGTGGCGGTGAAAACGGGGATTGATCGGCAAGATCAAACGTGCACAAATCACTCCAAATACAACTTCCGGTGAGGGGGTATTACATCTCTGGGGTATTAATTGTTAATTATTTTACACTGCAACTGAAAGGGCATTATTTGGACTATATTTTTCTCCTAAAACCAGCTGCAAAATGACGACCACGGAGGGATTATGCATTCACAGATTACATATCCAAGAATTCACCAACCCATTGTGTATTCCCCACCAGCTTTTTGGATTAATCTCAATTATATAACCAGAACTAATCCATACTTCATCATAACCCCACAATTTTTTACTCTCTCCAGCTCCACCTCAGGCTCCATTCTGTGTGATGAAGTGCCCCATTCTCTTCACTGAGCACCATCAGGATCTGGTCTTAAATGTTCTTTCTATAATTATAATACATGGATTTAAAGACGTATAGATAGCTCTGTGGTTGAACAGACTGGCTCTAGATGTAAAATAAATTCACTTGAGTGTTTCACATGCTGGACTATAGCAGCATTAGCCTTAAAGGTGTACTAAGTAACTTTTTTTGGTGGGGGGGTCTCTGACCTAATTGTTTCCATGTACTTGATATTGCTTCACCTGGAATATTCCACAGTATAGCATTAAACATACTGTGTGTTTTTCTTGCATTCATTCAAAATGTGCCCAAAAACATGTATTCTTAACATAAGCGGGGTGGCCTCTCCACAGATCTGACCTGGAACTTGGCCTGATGGCATTACCTGCTTATGGAGGTGCCTTACTGTGGAACATTTTTGGCAAAACAATTCTTTATTCATTGTGATAAGTTTATAAGCACTTTTCACAACTTCCAGAGACCAGTGCGGAGTTTTGTAGACGCAGTAATGCTAACAACAACTAGCATGGTAACAATGCACTTCCTGATTATGGTACATTAAAATGCATTGGATGCTATATCTGTACTGGGGCAAAACACATCTTCAAATACATGGGAAAAAAATAGTACAGGGCCTTTATTACCAAGTTAATTCCAAATATATTATAACTAAGATTAATCTAGAATTTACCCACAACTCCAGGGCAAATCCAGGACCTGGTTCTTGGAGTCCGTGTGGCAAAGAGCTGCTCCTGTTATTTATGAGGCCCCTGCAGCAGTGCTCCTGTCTCACAGCTCAGCCACATGTTCTGTGCATTCAGCTCCAGTTTGGAAGAAAATCATTCCAGGCCTTTTCCCATTTGCACCAGCACAGAAACATTCATCACAGGAGTCTGAGAAAGGATGCTGTTTGGCTGCACCTGTCTGGAATTCTAAATAATGTAACTGAAAGAATACATACATTAACCAAAGGAAAATGGTGAAAATTAAGTATTGCTTCAACCAGAAATATATAAATGTTTCAGTGCAGGCATGACTTAAAAATCTTCCTCATAATAACTCTTGCTGCAGTTCGTTTCAACATTGTGAATGACGAGGCGTGTCTTTCAGTTGTCTGACACTATACTGTGGCTGGGTGGCTGGGTGGCTAGCGCTCACAGCAAGAAGGTTCTAGGTTCCTGGGTTTGGGTGGGTTTCCTCCGGATGAGTAAAACGCAGAAGACAAATTTCCCAATGGGGACAAGAAAAGTTCATATGGTAAAGTTTGCATTTTAGTCAATGAAACATGTGACTTACTTAAATCTACATTAACCAAGATGTAGCCAAGGCAATGAGCAACAGCCATGCATGTCAAACTAGGTGTGAAATTCTAATCTTTAGTCTTAATCATGCCTTGGCAGCGTGGTGGCTAATGCAGTTCAGAGAGTGCATACATAGAGAGCAGCCTCTGACACAGCCATTTCCCACACGTCCAAATCAGTCGCTTTAAGCAAACTGTAAATTATTACAATTATGCAGATTGTTTCCTATTGTTCCATGCAATCATCAAGCTCTGTTCTGCTGGAGGTCATTCACTTTAATGGAGGTAACATGTTAAGTGAAAGCGCTCTCCAATTCATAGTTCATTCACGCAGTATTCTTTGTTCCACATATTAAATGATGAATCCATGGCTGCTTGCCTAGTCATTGGCAGAAACTCCCAATTAGCTTAGACTTAGAGACAGGACTAAGTTGGCAAGAACGCTGGTGATCTTTACACCACAGAAGACAGTCACACATTTTAGATTTTCTGTGATTACATGAGCATGAACTGAAAACAAAACATTTTTAACCATTTCTATTCTATGCAAAATAGGTCTCAGAGATAGTTCACACTTACGGTAGTCTTCACTAATACTAACACTGTAAACAACTAACTGTGTGTTAGTTTCAGTTTCAGCTTAGACAGATGTAAGGCAGGAGCTCACCAGTTTCCTGTCAGAACTGAAGAAGCTGCTTGGATGAGTGACAAAACGTATTCAATCCAAAAATGTTGTCCAGTTTAATTCTCTTTTGATTATTTCATTCTAGTTTGATTAACCTGGTTGCCTGGGATCCAGAATACACACTTCTCAAACACTTAACAAAGATATGAGTCTGGGCACCAGTGAGTCTCCTTGATTTCAGATGGGCGTGTTTGACGGGTGGATTAGCCAATTATGGATGTGCAATCAGATTTGTAGAGTGCTTCAACTAAACAAATCTGATTTTCTGGCTTGAGGTGCAACAGAGGGAGTGCTGACCAGACTGATATCCCTCTGTGTAAAACTGGACTTGCCAGACAATTAACCTGGAAGAGTGAGAGTGTTAACAGGCATCAGCAATAGTCAATATAAAGGCAGTACAGCTAAGTGAAAAACGGCATAAACATTCCATGAGTTATCAGTTGGGCATTTTGCCAAAGAGCTGTGGACATGTGTCTGGGGTCACATTAACAGTCCAAACATTCTCTGCAGAGGCCCGTGAGAGCGGTGCCAGGCGGGGAGAGAGGGCAGTGGAGTGGGCAGAATACACCAGCTGTCCTGCCAGACTGTCTGCACATTTATACACAGACAAGCTGCCTGCAGACCAGTCATTTGGACCACAACGCAGTGCCATTGACAAACACATCCAGAGGGACACTGAGGAAAGTCACTTTGGCTACGCTAGAAAGTCGTTTCAGTCCTACTGCAGTTATGTTATGTTTTGGGCCGAGAAAGGATCCTACAAACTAAAATCACAGGTCATTTTACTTCACCATATATACCCCTGTAATCATTATGGGAAAAATCATAACTTTTGACTTTGCCAGGCCTTTCAGGGCGGAGTTTGCATGTTCATCCCTGTGTCTGGGTGCGTTTTCCTCCAGACACTCCCCCATCAACCCAGTTCCTGAGTGTTGCACTGTATCACCCACTGCTCCTAAAAAAATGCTGAGAACAAAATACAGGAAGTGCTCCACTATGTTTTTAAACTCTATACACCTTCACTAGAACCATTTGGATCATTTCAGCCTTGGAATGGCCAATCTCTACTGAACTAGAGAGGCAAATGTAGCTGTTAACTTGAAAACTACAGCTTCATGACATCATATGGTGGAACAGAGCATTTTGAGCTTTAGAGATGTAGACAGACTAATAATAAAGGGTTGTTCAAACATGTGTGAATGAAACAAAGCGCAAGGTGTGGTCCAGGTATGTTTTTTGATGACATAACATTATAACGTGATATAAAGCTCAAATGAGTTAATTTCTCATAATATTGGATCTTTAAGGTTACTTCCTCATCTTACTCCTGCAGCACATGTATTGTAACCCCCATATGCTTGCTACTGTGAGATATGTCTATTTCTGGAAAACTATCAGAGCTTAGTTAACTGTAATGTTGCAAGTGTCTATCAAAATATCACAACAGCAGACATAGGCGCTGTATTTAAGGGCCCTACCCCTGCTACCCAGAGCTCTAACAGAGAGGTGGAAACTGGGAAGCAGTGTGCAAAGCTGTGACATCCTGTACACCTTTTATGAGCTGGGAGCACGTGAAAGTGACTGTGTGTCAGAGAGGTGCCACAAGTGTAAACGAGCATAAGACATGGTAATAGTAATAGTCTTCATCTTAGAGCAGCAGGCAAGTGCAATCAAATAGTTATTACTTGTTTTATTCTCAGAAATTATGATTAGAACACTTCCATAAATCTTTGTCAGCCTCAAGTTAAAATTCTTTTTAAACCCTAATCATTTTTGAAGTAGTTTCATAAATGCTGTAATGAGGTGGGAGTGGATCGGACTGGATTGAACCTATAATCTTTCACGAGCTACAATAGACAGTGCACACATTGTCGTAAATATAGTAAATAGTAACGTCGCTCATCTCCACTCATCCCTTTCCCCACTCCCCATCCCTCTTTCGTCACCTCCCGCCTCAACTACTGCAATAGCCTGCTTTACGGTTCACCTTCCAAACTCCTCAATAGACTCCAGTATTTCAGAACTCTGCTCCCCGCTTCCTCCCATGAGCACATCACCCCCGTCCTCAGAGATCTCGACGTGCTTCCCATCGCCCCACCGATTCAAGCTCCTCACCATTGTGTACCAGTCCCTTCGTAACCTGGCCTCCACCTGCCTCTCTGAGCTCCTCTACCACCACACGCCCACCTGTGCTCACCGATCAGCTGATGCCAACCTCTTGTCCCCCCCCCCCACCAGGACATAACCAAAACACATAACCAAACATAAGACCAGGGGGAACAGGGCCTTCTCTGCTGCTGTGCCCACTCTCTGGAACTCCCTGCCCAAATGCATCAGGGACTCATCCACACTCACCATTTTCAAAAAAGCCCTGAAAACTGTTTCTGAAATCTGTTTCTTTCATTTATGCTTTGTCTGTCTTGAATTGTGTTAAGAGTCTTTGAGTGTCATAAGGTGTTATGTATTATTATTATTATTATTATTATTAGTGTAACCCCCATATCCATGCTAGTGCTAACATGCATGATCATTCACAGTCGCGCCCTCAGTCAGGACCAGCACCAGATATTTTTGGTTGGAGGCGCTATGGGGGTGCTAAGCTCCTCATTGTGGGAGCACACTTAACGTGTTCATTTAGAGCCTTTGTGGATGCAAGCACGCCATGTTTGAGTCAGCGTTTTTCCCCCGGCGCCGCCCCTGCCCTCAGTGTTACTTCTGACAAATATGGCCATGAACTCAGTGGCTGTACACGATTTTTATCAATGAGTAAAATGCGTTTTGCACCAATGCAGACATATTGTAAAAAAATGAGACCACTGTGCACTGTCTGTGTCTAATAATAAAGTGTTTATCGTATGAGAATCAGGAAGTGCACTGTTGACATGCTAATTGTTATTAGCATACCAAGAGATTTCAGTCAGGTAGTCTTCTGGACACTGTTTTTGAAATTGAGACGTTTTGGTTCCCATGCAGAAGCCATTTTCAATTTGGTGGTACTGTCACAGGTCATTGAGTAGTTCAACCGAAGGACAAGATGCAGACACAAAACCAGAGCAATGTAGTGTTTTCAATTCACTGTAGTGCAGAAGGCAGCAATGAGCATGAAATAAAATCAAAACAATGCCTCTTTGAACAGGAAAGGTGGGTTAAGACACAACTTACCAGCTGGAGTATCCTTACACCTTGGTCAAGTGAGAGATCAAGCTAATCAAATGCCAATCAGGTACTTAACAGCGGTGAAGGAGAGTCAGGGATCACAATTACCCATAGAGAGGTTAGCTTGTAAACGAAGGCCTTTTCAAATTGAAAATTTATTCTGGATGCGAGCTGAAACACCTTCATTTCAAAACACACTTCATTTCAAGTGACCAGGTGAGACCTTTTCCACCATTTGAACAGGCCTGTCACGATAATTACTATATCTATGTATGTTATAAAATATTTGGTTATACGATAAGATTTAAGCGGTAAAAGGTTGAATTAACAACTTCTATGATTCATTACAGATGCAAACTAAGTACTATAGCATTATATTCAGCTGTTTATCCATTGCAGCTCATTATTTTTGAATAGTTTGTGGTTTAAATCTGCTCTTTAGTTATTATGTCAGTGGTATGTTTATCGTCCTTTACTTCAGCAATATATCGAACTTCAGAATTTGTTATCGTAACAGGCCTAAATAATGTACAAGGATATGAGGTTTGTGGATGGACATAATGGAATAAATTAGAGGAGAGGTACAGGACTAAAGATGTTGAGCCCACTGTAAAGCACTGCACTGGACAGAACAGTGGCACAAACTTCCAAGTATGATTCAAACCAATCCAGGTCACATACAAAGACTACAAAGGCATAAGGAGTTCACGAGATGGACCAATCAGAGACTTAAACAATTCACTTAAGATATGGAAAGAAAAGAAATGGGAAAGTAGTGATCTTTTTGATGAACTCCCTGAGGCCAATGCAATGACTCCTCTTTCAGATTTCACTATAGAACTGTGAGACTCCCTCTTCTCCCATAATCAAGAGTGAATATCCTATGCTACTCTCAAATGACATTCAAAAGACAGAACGAGCAACTCCCCAGACGCAAACTCACAAAGCTACTCAAGGTGAAGCCATCTCCTTCACAGTCGTCCCTCGGAAATATTCGCCTGAGCCACGTCAGTTCACTTTCAAATGCAATCTTTTACAGAATGGTGAAATAATTACACATCCTCTGAACACGGAGCCACTTTGAACACTGAAAAAATATAATAATGTCTGCTGGGAAAATGCTTTGTCATATTTGAATTGTGTGAAAAATGAAAAAAAAAAGGCGTTTAATGGTCCTGATTTGTTTTGTTGTGGCTAAACTGTGGTATAATTGAGTGTACAGTACATGCCACTTACTGCGATGAGCCGAGTGTCACTTTCAATTTTCTCCTGCTTGAGAAATGTCCCAGTACAGTTATACAAGTCCACTGTGTACTGTCTACACCTAATTATCGGACAATAAAACACCTTATAATCAGGAAGTGTGTGTTAGCATGCCAAGTGTTGCTAGCTTTACCGTCACAACAAAACTCTACCGTGGTTTCAATGTTGTGAAAAGAGCTTCTAAACTCATCATGGTGAATAATTAGGATGTTTGGAATGCATATGGTAAGAATAGCTTTGGACTACTGCAAACCACTTAAAATTTGCTTGTTCTAGTTTTTCCATGTTTTTAAGATGGTAAAAATCAGCGCCTTTAATTTAGTAATCAAAGCTATCTGTTGGTCCATAGTCATTAGGTGAAGATCTACAACGCAAGTGGTGGCCAAACTGTGTTATAATTGAGCGTACATGCCACTCACTGCGATGAGCCGAGTGTCACTTTCTATTTTCTCCTGTTTGATAAATGTCATTGGAGTCCTCTCGCCAATTGTCAAGGGCTTTGTTGTGACTGACAGGTTGTATTGACCAACCAGAGTGAGGCGTCCCAGGCCTGGTGCCATCACAGACAGTCCTAATGACAGCGGTCACACTCTGATAGGTGCACTGTGCTGAACCAGCAGCAGGCTCCACACCGCACTCTCATCTCTGTGACCTCTCTTTGTCTGCATGGGTGGCCAGTTGCACAACAGTTCAATCACATTGTCTACTCTAATCACAGTTATGCAGTTAGGTGTTTTTTGTTTTTTTTACAAACAGTAGCTCAGTTGGTAGAGTACTTGGCCTCTGATCCGATGGTTGGCACTTGAACTGACCCCCTGACCCTGACCCCCTGTCATTGTATCCTTGGGCAAGACACTTAACACAGCTTGCTTCTAGTCTCTGCATACACCAGTGTATGAATGTGCGTGTGAATGGATGGAGTGTTTCCGTAAAGCGATTTGAGTGCCTTGAAGGTAGAAAAACGATCTATAAATGTGACCATTTTATTTACAATTTAAATACACAAATACATCTCGTGGCAAATGTCAGATATTCATGCATGGCCATGGATTATTGTAGTGTTACAAGTCTTGATCAAAAGTTTCCCTCTTAAACCCTTTGGAGGAGACAAGACATTGCATCCCAAGTGAATTATTGCAGAAGCAGACGAGATCGGTTTGAGTGGGACACAGAAATGAAAAGCAGTCCCAGCAGGTCTCCAGCTCCATCTTTACTTTCCTGAAAAGCTATATGCTCCATTCTTTTGATAATGAATGAATAAACATGCACTCAGTTTGTGTTCGTGCTATAAATGTTTTATGATCAGTTAGGAAACACAAATGATAAACATAAAAGCTTCTGGTGCCCACAGTGTCTGTTGAAAGAGAATCTGGTTCATGTGCTAATATGCTAATTACAGTTTATGTACAATAGACTTTATAAAATAGGAAACGTTTAAAAGTCAAATCAAAACCACTATAATGAATGCTGCTCATAAAAAGACATACATTTGGAAAAGAAACATATTCAGCACAGCCACCACAATGAAAAGAAGAACATAATGATAATCCTTTTGAGGTGGTAAATTATGCATTGACATTGAACAGGAACAGACAGGCACATACTGTATATTAATATATGAATCAGTATGTAACTGGTGCTGATATAAAGGCCGAATGACCTTGTGATATGCAAATAGAGAGACCAGGGAAAGGGACGTTATAATACGTTGGGTTACAGATGACATCATGGCATTCTACAGACCAATGATATTTAAAGGACATGTTAAGTAAAGCTTATGACAATGTTATATTGTTCCCTCATCAAATATATACCTGGATTTTACTTCATTTACACTTTATCGAGAGTTGTCTTCTTTGAGCACTCAAAAAGTCTCTGTTTCCCCAGATAAAAACCCAAACTTCTCCTATGCCGTTTTTAAGACCATAAACCATCACTGGACTTGTTCTGCGGTCAGACTGTGTTCACAATAAAATCCATGGCTCTATTAGCATAGCATTTATGTTGCCTAAGATCTACATTTGTTTCTTTTCAAATCTGTCATTCCTGTGTCTGACAGCAGAGGGAGCTCTAATACCTAAATAAATGCCTAAAGAAAACATGAAATATTAATTCTAAGGTGACTAAAAGCATGTTAAAAATGAAATTAAAGCCACAAGAATGCACAAAATGTGTTTCATTGTTTAATACAGATGGGGAAAGCTAAAATAAATATTGTTAAAATGCAGCTCCATTGACTCTGGCTCCAATTCACTTTACATTGGAAAACTGTCGCCCCTCTCTCCGTAACTGCTGCTGTCAGGCTCGTCATTTTGGTCATTTGGTCAAATGTTCATATTAACCCGCTCTACATGATCCTGGCATTTTCATTTCGCTATTGTGTCCGTCGCTCAAAATATGAACATTAATAATGTTCAATTAATTCAGGTGTCTTCTTTCCCCAAGGTCACTCCCGTTAGCATTAGGAACAGGTTTGATTGACAGCATTGCTAAGCGTCTGCTCCCTGCTAAACCAGCGGTGCGGGCGGGAAAGGGCGTTACCTTCAACAGCCTCGCTCCAGTTTGGCTCGTTGGTTGCTATGATACTCGCGGTCAGAATTCCTAATATGCAACTTGGCTCCAAATTTGCTCTTGTAACTGCTAGCCTCAATGAGCTTCATCTGGCTGGAGCCGAACATTGTTTGTGACGTCACTTTCACTTAGTCCACTTCTTTATTCAGTCTATGGTTCTAATACAGTCAGTTCTAGGGTCTAATCACTAAATGACCAGACTGAACAATTGTGCATTAATCTTTTGAATGTTACATAGGAAATTACACTGTTAATAATAGGGAAAAGTGGCTCTTGCCCCCCCATCTGGTAGTATGACAACATCACATTCTAGAATCTGAAAACCATCAGTAGCTCCTGTGAGACAGAAGAATTATGCTAATGAACTCTGAGAAAAATAATGATAATAATGTTAATTCAGTCAATGGATTCATGAATTTCAACAAGAAGCAATGGAGCTCAACGGTGACAGTCTGCTCAGGTTCCAGAAGTCAATTTTCCATTAATTTTTCCCATAAACTTTTGGAAAAATTCAAATATTAAGAGTTCAAAGGCATTGCTGAGGCTGACCAGCTACATGCTAACTAATATCCATAACGTGGTTGTTTTAAGTCCAAAAAGGCAGTTTAAAATGCAAGATTCTGCAGAATGTTTTAATAACTTTGCGGGTTATAAAGTTAGTTAGTTATAAGAAACAGGTTTTAAATAAAATGATTGGCCTTGTGGTCATTAGTTACCACGCATCTGATTATCCCTGAGCAAGCTTTCGAGCTTTTAATATAATTTTTTTTGGAAAGTCTATGAGAAAAATGAACTTAGTTCCGGAACTGGGGGGCGGGCGGTCACTATTGAGCCCCATTACATCAAGTTTCAATTGGATCATTAGCTTAACATTTTCACCTAATAACAAAAATTTAAGGAGAGGAAGTTGATAGAAAAACTATATTTGTAAAAAATGTAAAAGAAAAAAAAACAGTGTAAATGATATAATGTAAAATGTAGTTGGCCTGGGTCAGTATGCTGATGTGCAAACAGGAATTTGGAGAAAATAAAGTGTTGATAATACGTTTTAGGACACTATTCGCACGGCTGGTTGGGATATTGGCAGTTCAGTGGCAGTGGGGAAATTAGTGCCGACAGGAGCAGAATTGGAATTCCAGTCGGGGATTTTGCGGAGCCAGGCCTGGTTCTGTATAGAGAAGTAGAATTAGAGATGGCATCTTTTCAATTTGAACAGTTGAGCTCAAAATTTTACACAAGCCATAGTTATTACAAAAATACATTTCACTGTGGAAAAGTGAAATGTATTGTGTGTGGGGGCAGGTATTTACCACATTGCAGGGACTAAAATCTGTAAACACGCTCACATCATGCGGACCTGCTTCCCTTATTATGGGGTGAAAATGAGATCCCCATGACGTAAATGATTCATTACTGGATCAACAACATGATTTAAAGTTATAGGACAAATATTTTGAGATATTTGTATTGTTTTGGACTTTAAATCCTGCTCTTGAATACCTTTGCCTTAAAATAACATGTTTAAATGTGGTATAAAGATGTTCAGGTGCGCAACAGTGGGGATTACCATTAAAAAAACAATCAAAAGCAAGGATTAGCCACTTTTTTGGACATGCTAACACAAGCACGCTATTATAATGAACACAATTTGACGGCAGAAGTGAGTAGTCTGGGGATAATGTACGTACTTACAAACTGAGCGGGAGAATTCGTGAAGGAGACTTTTACTTGTGACGTAACAATCCAGGGAAATGACAAACCAAGTGTTTTTGAGTGTTCGGAGTGACAGGACTAGACATGAAACAAAATTCATAAAGTGAATGAAGTTTCTGCAGTGAGTGAGATGAGTTTCATTCAACTCCAGGTAGGTTTTTGATGGGGGAAAAATATTATAACAATATTACAAATCTCAAAAAAGTCAATGTTGTATAATGTGTGTGCTTTAAAATAAGGGTTAAAATAGGTTAAGGGTAGGGTTTAGGTTAAGGTAAGTCAAGTAGTAACTATGTTTAGGATTAGTCTCCAGGAAATGAGTGTGAGCCAATGTAATCACAGCCCATCATCACAGCTAATCATCACAGCTACTCTCCATGTGGTTAGAAATATGGGCATTGAAAACTTGTAAATTAGCCATATATGAATTCTTCTGCAGACTTGGAAGTCATTTGACACAAGAACGGTGATCTCCTTCGAAAACACATCTCCCATGGCTCTCAAGTCTGTTATTATTAGAAAACATGTCACACTTCAATTCAGGGCTGTGAATAGTCTGTAAATCCACATCTATCGATTCAGTCAGACACACATACAGCCTGTGCAGTGGCTTTTAACATGCTATACTCATTTGCTACTATTAGACAAAGTAATTTACATTGCGGTATAGTATTTATTTATAGCACAAAAAAGATTGAGAATAAAGGTGGTATTATAAGATGCAGACAGGTGACAGTGGATATGTGAGCCAAAAATATATACATTCATTAGTTTGGGGATTTCAGTCAATTTTGTCATAAACTTGGCATAAGTTTTTCTGAGTATTATCTTCATGGCAACACTGAGAAGACTAGTTTGGCAAGCCATCTCTACCAGCCACCCAATTAGTAACCTATCCATGGGTTTCAGAATGATGGAAAATAAGGGCTGTTGCCATAGCGCTTAACGATTCAAACCTATGAATTATCCCGTGAATATCAGTCTTGTTTCATTGCGTAAGTGGCACTTCCTTTCCGTTCCTTTTCACTTTAGGTCAAAATAAGTAATTATCGGGCAAGAAAACAGTTCATAATCAGGAAGTGTGTGTTAGCATGCCAAGCGTTGTTAGCTTTACCGTCCCCCAGACTCCGCCGGGTCTCTGAAAGTTGCGAAAAGAGCCTGTAAACTCATCATGGTGAATAATTAGGATGTTTGGAATGCATAAGGTAAGAATAACTTTGGATCACTGCAAACCACTTAAAATTAACTAGTTTCCACGTTTTTAAGATAGTAAAAATCAGCTACAGCGCCTTTAATTTAGCATTGAAAGTTATCTGGTGATCCACAGTCATTAGGTGAAGGTCTGCAATGATTTCTACCACTTTTATCGGGCTGTACTTCATGACTGCCAGTGCTGATGGCTCAATTCCAGGAGCAAAATACAATCAGCTCCAGCATTGACCAGCTGCCTGCCTGAAGGATGAGACAGAGGCTGGGGAGATGTGGACTGGTTGGGGAGAGACAACCCAGTTAAAGATGGGGTACTTTATTTTCAAACCGTGAAAGGGGGAGGTTGGTGGTTTACACTGTTATTCTGTTACCCACAACCTTAACTTGTCTCTAGCTCTCACAAAAAACACTTTGGCACGTCACCCTTAATCACATGCATGAGTTTTTCGGGAGCTTGAAAAACTTTAGAACAGCCTTTTTTTACACAGCCAAAAATATGCTTTTTAAGAACAAAGTGTTGCTTTTAATTTACACTAAGGGAGAGAAAAAGTAATTTGATGTTGTACAAATGAAGTGCGATGTCTCAGTTTTAAAGAAGACCTGTTATGCTTGTGTCTGTGAATCTATGATACGATGATCGTAATGTTATAACTTGGACATTTTAAATTGCAAAATTTATCTAAAATGACTTAATAAAAGAAACAAGTCGCTGACTTCCACTTTGGAAAACTGCGGTGCCCAGTGGGAGCTGACATCGTCATCAACATCATCACAACTAAGAGCCGTGAAGTTGTCGGCACCTCCGATGGAAGGCTGCACATCACACTAATGAGCAGTGGATTTTTTTTCCATTTGTACCAAATTGACTGTGCAGCACTGCTGAATCCTACGTGCATCCCAGAGTGAGAAAATACATTTGGAGAGCAAAATTTGTACGGAACAATGGGTGTATGCCAGTGATGGTGAAAACCGGGATTGATCTTCATCTTGAATATAAGAGATTAAAAACTGCTCAAACATGCACAAATCACTCTAAATACAACTTCAAATGAGTAAATGGTGAGAATAAAACAACTAGAATATAGTTAAAAGCCTTGAAAATTGTCTAAGTAATTGTGTAAGTAGAACAATATTGTCTTTGTCTTTGATTGCCAGCATGTTGCACTTTATTGACTCCCATTGTATTTCTACCATAGAACATTATGCATACTTGTAGCATTAATTCTCTTGGTCACCTTGGGATAAGAAGTTCCCATTCTATCTTAAAATAATGTATACAGTTGGAGAAAACACTTTGCAAACCACTTTATAAACCTCTGTTTCCAATTAGATACTGAGGTGTTAGAGCTCCCTCTGCTGTCAGCAATGAGCTTCTTTTCTAATGAACAATTAGAAAAGAAGCAAATGAAGATCTATGGCTACCTACATGGATGCTAACTGAGCTGTAATTATGAAGGAAGCGATTGCAGACCAGGTAGAGAGCTGAAAGAAGTTTTTTTTTTTTTTTCTGATATCAGAGGAGGAAGATACAGACAACAGGCACATGTGTTACATTACAAAGGAGCCTCCTGTACTTATACCCCGAGAAAAGTACTATCTATAGAAGGCTGGTCCTATAAGGACTTAAACTAATTTTACATACTGCCCGTACAAAGTCATAAATGGGTAGACCGTTAACTGTTGCCAGAAGGTAGAATACGTCACTGAAAGAATGCTTGCAGTCACTGAAAAGATGGATTGCAAAACCCCTTGTCACAGAAGTGACAGGTGGCAGGGAGGACATCTTAAAATAAGCATGTGTAGCATTCTTACTGAGAAACAAGTTCACCTCAATGTTTGAGACACACGGTATTCAACACAAGATTTAAGTGTAAAGAAATAAAACAAAAATCATGTTTCCATGAGCCGTGCGTTCGTTGGGAACACAATTTAACTGCAGAACAAGTCCAGTGATGGTTTATGGACTTAAAAACTGTGCAGGAGAAGTTTTATTTTTTACCTGTGATGCAACAATCCAGGCAAAATGCGAACAGAGCACTCTCTGAGAAGATAATGGTGGATTAATGAAACAAGCATGAAAGCAGCAAAATACAACTCCAGGGATGTATTTGATGAGGGACAAGAATATAACATGGTTAAAAGCTTTACAAATTAGCATATGTGTCCTTTAAATCCTCTTTAGTAAGTAAATATTCAACCAATTCAAAAGTATTTAACTGCTCTCTAGCTTCCTTTTATTTTGCATTTGGATATGAAAAGGACAAAGCTATCAACATGAAAATCTCTATGGAGTTTTGGATATGTCAAATCCTCATAGTCACTATAGCAAGAGCCTGATAAATACAAGAGGCTTAATCTGTAATCCAGAGACAATGATTGTAAGATTAGATTGTTTATTCAGTCTCAGAGAGGTCTGGCAGGTATTCCAGTTGCGAAGAGGGAGCCATTTTTGTAATTGCTTTGACGGGATTTTGGGGAAAGTAATGAGTTTTCAGTGGTGAGATCTGCCAAAACCTGTTCCAATGCCACTCTGTACAGAGGAGAGACACATAAACTCATAATCACATATTACGGAAGGCACCAAAGTGTGAAATCATTTACCCAGGTCAAACCAATCATTGTAACTTTGTAATGTTACCTTCATGCTAAATAAAAGCCATTCATCTGGATTAGTTTTATTTGTCAATAAAAAGATGTTGGTGTAACTGTAAGGTCAAGCCAATTTATGAAGTCTTCAAATCGCATTTTGGATTAATTCACTATAACATCACCAGAATAAATATTTTTCAGGGCCCCACAACAAAAGCTATTTTTTCCAGTGATAGCCTACATGATATGTGAATTCAGTATGGAATTTACTTATTTAAATGTAAGGTGCACTATGTACTGGTGGAGGGATCTGCCACCAGCTTGTCTCTATGGAAATGTAATCACTTTGCGTAAGGTTCCACAGTATGGGATTAAAGTAATTCATCTACAATTTTTAGTTTTTAAACATGCATTCTAGTACAAGTGGGGGCTCCTCTCCACATACGTGACCAGTAACTTGGCCCGGTGGCATTGCTTGCATCTGTCTGTGGAAAGACATAAGTTTAGTGCCATATTGTGGAACATTCTAGGCCAAGCAGCAGCAACGTTTCCATGGAGATGGTGAGTTAGCATACCCTCCACCAGAAACGTTAGTGCACCTTTAATTTTATGAAAGAAACCGATGAACCATTCCGTCTGAGCAGTGAAACTACTTTTTTAATGAATGAATGATATAAAGTGTCTTCCCCAAGGGCACAACAACAGCTGGCACTTGTTACAACGCAGCTCAGCTCAGGATAAAGGAAGTAACAAACCAAGATGGAAAAAGGTAAAACTGAAGGAATGTTAAGGTAAAAACAACAAAAAGAGGCTCGTAACAGAGTTGTTAAATGTATAACTAAAAGCAACAAAACTAAAGTACAGAAATTACAATAACACAAAAACAAACCAGTTTCAGTACTAAGTCAAAGTACTACAAGTGTCTCAGTTTACAAAGTTACAACAACTACACAGAGACACAGAACAAAAGTGACATGCGAACTGCAGATCTGGGGCCGTAACACAGTGGCAGTAGTAAAAATCATACTGCTAATCATCTTTTCATTATGTATTTTAAGGGTGCACTAAGTAACTTTTCTAGAAATCTTCCACAGTATGACATCAAACTTTTCTATCTCCATTAAGACAAGAAAGTGATGAATGCACACCAAGTTACAGGTCAAATCTGTGGAGAGGCGTCATAATAAGAATGCGCGTTTTTCAAGGTATTTCAAGATTAAAAAATGCAAGATAGTTAAGTTTAATGCAACACTGAGGAACATTCTAGTCAAAGCAGTAAAATCTCCATAGAGACAAGAATGAAACAGACCACTCCTCACAGTTGCAGAACATGTCTAGAGGATTTACAGTAAACAGTTTTGTGCTGTGATGGAAAAAGTACTCCATTCTGAGTACTCCATACTAGAGCAAAAAGATACTCAAGTAAATCACATGAAAAAAATCTACTTAAGTAAAAGTATTAATGTACCCATTTAAAAATGTACTTAAAGAGTAAAAAGTAAAAGTATTTTGCGCAGATTTTGCGGTCATATATGAAGCTATAAAAGTAGTGATTTTGCTCAAACTACAAATATGTTAAAAATAAACCCCTGAGCCTTTTCAACAAGTGTCACACAATAATAAAATATACTTTTACTTTTCAGTCCAATTCAAAAATGTAGTGGAGTAGAAAGTACAGAAGCATTTTGCAAATGTAGTAAAGTAAAAAGTATCCACTTTAAAATTTAAAAGTACAGTTCTTTACTTATTTTACTTTGCTACGTTCCACGACTGACAATAACTAATGCGAATATGAAGCTTTTGTGCCTTTTGTTCATATGATTGGATTGGGTTGCAGGGCACGTGTCCATGTGTGTGAAATCTTGCGCTGGTTTCACATCAATAACACATCCAATACAAATGAATGGGACTGACATTACTGTTTGTCCCATTGATTTGACCCTGCCCAGCATGTACCCCACAGCTCGAAACAAAGTCAACAAAACGCCAGCTTGAGCCAGCCTTGACGTCCCATAATCCATTCACACTTTATTAGTTATTTTTCACTCCCTTCAAAGAATGACTGGACAAATGTACGACTCAATGGAACATGTCGTTTTTATTCAGATACACAGAGTAATATCTCTCTCTCATCTTGGAAAAAGCTGACACGGTTTTTCTGCACTGGCAGCTACAGTAGTATTTAGCATAAAAAGAAGCCTCCATGTGCCATTATCGTCTCCTTACTGATGGAATAGGGAAAAGTACTGAATGTTATTGCTGCAGTCAGGGAAATTCCTGACAGAAACAATACAACTTAACTTTTTTTGTTCCAGCAGCCAATGGGTAATGATAAAAATACACTGATTTGTGCTTCTATAATGATACGCATGCCATAGCTGGATAAATATAGCAGACCTGCAGATAGTGGAAACATACTCATTCTCAGTATATGGACAAGACAGGCCTCATGTGAAAGCTCAGAACCTTCAGAATTCACTCTCTGAGCTGCAGAGGCTGCACTAGCACTGGTTAATGATTGGCTGCAGGTGTTGGGGTTTAGGTTGTGAGGGTTATAGTTTTAAACCAACTGGATTTCAACATTTAAACTGTGAACCCAAATCTTAAGAACCAAAACACCAAATTATAACATAAACAACTTGGCCATCATGCTAAATTTGATTTGAACACGTTTACCTTGTATCTGGGGACACATACAGTTTATGGAAACTTCAAATCAATTGCATAGAGTTCCTTTCAGTTACACTTAAGTCAATATTTGAGGCTAGACACAGATTGAGCGGGTTGCTGTGGGTATTACTGCAGGCTCAGCTGAATTCAGTTAAGTGTGAAAAGTACATGTTTACCAGCCCATCTGGTCAGCTGTGGCTGTTGGCCAGAGAGTAATAGAGAGGCAAGTTACTCAGCCCATTTGGAAAGAGTTCAGGATACACATCTGGTGTTTTTATTGTCTTAATATAGAGTAGGTAAAGAGGTTTATGTTGAAACTGTGAAACAAAGTGGTAGTTTTGATTATTTAGCATTGAATCATTTGCTCACTCAGAATATGTCAGTATTTTCATTAAGACAGCTACTTATGTTATCAGTAATGAAGCTGGCAATGGCAGTGCAAGAAGTAAGTGAGAATCTAACATGGATATCAGTATTCATCGTGTCAAAAGGTTGTGCATCATGTGCCTCATTAAATAAATGAATTGATCTCCACATGGCCCTGTGAGCCTGCTCGGCACAAATAATAATCTGCTGTTACATGATCCACTGCTGTGGATCTGGGGCTGATGATGGAGCAGCAGGACCAGGCTCTGACAGAGGCAGATTATTGTTTACATTTAACAAATGTACCAAAGAGCAAAACACAGACTAATATATTGTTTACTAAAACTAAAAAACTAAAAGAAGAAGAAGCTAAATATTTGCTCTAGACACACTTGGACTGCTCGAGGTTCCCTGAATGGTTTAGTCTGTCCTTGGACAAATGTTGATTTAAAAATACATTTTCTTTATCGGTTACTGTTGCATGCATTACATAAAGCACTTACATTACAGTGTGTACATCTTCAGCCTCTGTGTGGCCTTGGACATAGTCTGAGATACTGGGATCAAATATTCATTGAATTTGTGATATTTCAAAGCCAAGCCCAGGGCTTGATGAAAGATTCAGTTTGATTCCTCCTGACCTTTTGCCCCCGTGCTTCCTGTAGCTTGAATGAACATTTAGAATTGGTCTCAAATTCTTCACAATAAACTTTAAATAGAGTCCTTTTGGTCCGTCATTTAGACTTTGCTTTAGGCTACATCTTCTTAGCTCTGAGCTGACACTAATCTTGTATGAAGTCTCTGAAAGGTGTGAATTCAATTAATTTCATAGCCCAGTGCCTCACACTGAGCCGCTCACACTGTGCTGCTCACACTGATGGCTACAGGAGTGAAGCAGGAACGCAAGCTTTTGATTCCCTTTGATTTCCTCCAGCGGTAAAGAGCAGTCATGTGCTCAGAGAATTTTCAGCATGGTGACTTTTGTTACTGATTCTTTAATATAGACATACTCAGACATATTATATGACAAAATAGTACCAACCGAATGGACTGGACTGGAAGGTACATCACAATTTAAACAACAATCTACTTTAGTGTCCCAACAAACTCATGGCAGTTTTTACAAGCCATCCTAGTCTTCCCTAACTGTCATAAATACTGGTTGACATGTCATTTGGGCCTTGTTCTGCTCTATTTGATTTGAGTGAACCTGGAACAGTGTGACTACAGGTTTATTTGCAGAACAATGTTCACACCACAGAATGAAAGTCAGCGACAGGAGGACTCATGTGCCTGACTTCTAAAGACATGTTTTTGATCAGGGCTTTGAGTGGACTGCTGTTGTAAAGCCTGGGTGCAGTCCTGACAGCGCCCCCTCTGTCTCTGGATCCAGACAGCTGCATTAATTTATCACACTTTGTCAGTGCATGGAAGCTGTAGTGAAAGTTGAAACACAAACCACGCTTTTGTTTAATGGGCACATAATATGCAAAACTGTCTTTTTTGAGCTTTTAACCATGTAACCAATATTGTTTCCTTATCATATATATATACCTGGAGTTGTATTTAGCATCATTCAAATAGTGCAGTTTGCCAGGATTGTTGTGTCACAGGTAGAAACCCTGCGCAGTTTTAAGTCCATAAATCATCGCCAGGCTCGTTCAAAGCATTTCTGCCGTCAAATTGTGGTTATTAAAATTGCGTGCTTTCAATTAACATGTCGGGGCATGTTTGTTATTAGCTAACTTTAGTTTTGTCCCATGGTAATTCCCTCTTCTGCCAGTAGGTTGAGTGCTACACCAGATATCAGTGTGGGGAGCGTTCAAGCTGGAAGAAAATGTCTGGTTCTATACATGGCCATTTTAAAAGATGTAACAGAAACAGGAAATGCCAAAACAAAAGTACTCCAGAGCATGTTTAAAGACCAACTACAGTACAAATTATGCACAATATTTGAACTTTAATTTCTGACTCTTGACTTGATAATATTTTGGCTACTGGTTATAATAAATGTCACTCATCCATTCTCATTAATGGTTTATTGTGGTCTGAGGGGGCTGCTGGAGGTTTGGGTTTGATCAGAGCAGCCATTTTGGGACCCTGGTCAGTGAAGCATCAAAGAGTAGAGATTTTTGACAGTTAGGAGGACCTCAGAACACTTAGTTTTTTCAGAACTTTCTAAGGGCACACTGGACAGATTAGAAACATTATGTGAGTACGAGATTGTGTCTGTATCGATGAGTTTCAGAATTATTAAAAACAAAATAAAACCGTTGCCACGGTAATTAACAATTTAAAACAAAAATATTCCATCTTTTGAACGGATAAAAGTCCTCAAAATGTAACAAGAAGCTGAAACCCATGAATACTGATCAAAGTTTGAAGGATTTGCTGGATACTGGGAAGTAATTTTGTGGGGAAAATGGTATGATAATTATATGACAAATCATAAAAAAATGTAAAACGAGATGCATTTCTTGTAGTTTTTATATTTTGGAAAATGGCCTGGATCTGTAAAATAAAAAAAAAAAATAAATGAAAAAATCATCACTCTGGTCTGCTTTTTTTCTTGACTCTGATCTAGAGCTAATTTTGATTTTGATTTTAATATAGCTGGATTATTAACTGCTTGAATCCACAAAAAGATCTGATTTTGCAGGCTTGTTGCCCTGGGTTCATTGTTGTGTTGGGAATAATACTGCATATTTTTCGAACTGCACTTTTAAATTTGGGAGCCGTAACCAGATGCTATAGAAGTGAAAAACCAGCTATCACAGTACATCACATTCACGGACAATGATAGGCACAGACACATCAGTAAATTGAAGGAGCCATTTTGTGTCAAGTGCTCGGTGCAGTTTCTCGCTTTGTGATGTGTAAAGCCTTCTGTGCAATGGGAGTAATACTTTTGAGGGAGAATGTGATTTGCTTTAAAACAGATTTCTCCCAAATCCTTGGTTTTAACAACTCAATTTGCAGAGTGGGTCGAAAATTCAGCTGTTACTAAATTGAGACTGAAAATGACATAGTAACACGGGCACACAACCTTTTAATTTGTCGTTTTAAATGTGTTCGTTAAAAATACTGTATGAATCTTGAGAATACAAACAAGTCAAATGTTTTCTGGTCAATAACATATATTCAGTTGTGCTTTTTTTTCTATTCATATTCGAATAAACCTCCTTATTTCACCTTGTGATTTCATTAGACACTAGTCCACAAAATGTTCCTCTCTCTGAGTTTGCAAAAATTTGCAAAAAAATTTGCAAAATTTTAACCATATTATACTGTCCCCTCATCAAATAATTGTATTTTACTTCATTCACACATGTTTAATCCAGTTGTCTTCTCTGAGCACTCAAAAATGCTCCGGTTGCATTTTGCCTGGATTGTTGCGTCACAGGTAAAACTCTAATTGTGGTCATAGTGCTTCATTTGTTTTTTCGCCTAAATGCCTAATTGGAAACAGAAGTGTAGTTTATAGTTTATAAGTGTGTTTTCCCAAATGTAAGTAAAAAAAAATGTGAAATGCCAATCCCAAAGTAAACAAAAACATGTTGAAAAGGGAAATAATGCCACAAGAAAGCATAATACTGTATTTGTCCTTCACCGTCACAAGAATCAAGACCTAATTGTTCTCCATACCTTATTTTTTGGGTGTAAGAAATCAAATAACATGATGCCATGGGGCATGTTTGTCTCTTCTTCATTTGGTCATTTATATTTGTTCAAGTTGCTCTACTATGGAGTCACCCAAAATCGTAATCCAGTCTTCAGTACATTCATGTGGTGTAAGGTCTCTCGCTGTGTGTCCCCAGGTCTCCATCATCACAGTTGGGGCCTTGGGGTGTTGACTGTTTCCATCAGAGGTGTCACATGTCTCTGGCAGCACTAAAGCACAAATGTCTGCAGGAACATTTAGTCTGACTCCTGCAGTGATCGTCAGGTCTCTGGGCTGTGCGTGAGGAGAGCACAGGGAGCATTATGTGGGATGGCAGGACTAGTCTCCATCAGCAGCAAATACACACTACAGCTCAAATACAGAGACTACGGAGTAAGGCTTTATCTGCTGAAATGAACTGCACACATTCAGTTTATCCAACCATTACTAATTAGTTTAGATTACAATTTATATACTTCTGTTTACTTGGCGTAATTGCATTATTTTACCTTGTGTTTCCGAAATATATTTGCGTTTGTGTTTTTTTTTGTTTTTGCTTTTTTTTGTCATATGAAATGGGCTATAGCCTGTTCTGCTGAAAATCAAACACCTCAACGGGAGCATGAACACTTGATCACAGCCACCCAAAAATGTGTTGCTTAGATCCATTTAGTATTTTTCTTGAGATTTCAAACAATCTAAAAACTTATGAGACTGTGCTTGCGAATGTGTGGATTGTATGACCATGGTAACGGCTGAACATTCCTCCATAGACACAGATGCAGTCCCACCCAGCAATGAATAAAAGTACAGTTCCATTTGGACTGAAATATGAACAGATGATACAAGAACCCCATGCGTTTCAGAACATTTAAAAGTCTAAACTAGGATTAGGTTTTAAATGAGTCAATTCATAAACAGAGTGATGTGGTTCCCTGTAGTGCATGTTAAACGGAATAATAGCTGTTTTTGTCATTTCATAATTGCAATCATCCAAATTAGGCTATAATTTTGTTTTGATTGTAGTTTTGCTTTTACAGTCACTGTGAAATAATGGCACACATGTCATATTTGTGCAGTGTGTTTAAGTGAAAACAGTAAGATGAACATAGCGGATGCTAAATTAAGTCATTGTGCCCAAAAGGTTGTGTTCATGTGATATCACCGTTCAGCTTCTTGTTATATGCTGCCCTTTTGAGGACGTTTTCCCATTCAAAAATATTATGTTTTGAATGGTTAATTGCTATGGTAATGATCTTAACTTTTCATCATTCTGAAACCCATGGATAGTTTAGAATTGAGCTGGAGAATAGGTCAGAATTCTATGGTGGAAACTGTCAGATTGTCAATTTATTGTCCTGGTTTACAGTTAGTAGAGCCTGTCTGTAATTACTTAACCAATCCTTATGAAACAAAAACTGTCACAAATGTCTATTGTCGTCTCTGTCAGTATGAATAAACAAAATCCATTATTCAACTCCAAAGATGTGATTGTTGAAAGGAATTTAAGATTAATATGGCAGGTCTGTGGAGCCAATCCCTAACAAAGAATGAATCTCCCATAGAATTATATGAGACTTTGATGATGTTCCAGGTCCAACCGGAAACTTCAAACATTTACCTTCCAAAAGTGCCTGTTTAACTACAAATGGCATCAAATAGGGGACTCCAGATGGAAAGTGGCAGTAGCTAAATCTGGTATAAATCATCTTTTCTTTTGTAAGGTTAATTCATTTGTATACAGTTCCTGACAAATAAAGAATAAACTAAACAAATATGTAAATAATGTAGTATTTAACAATGGAAGTGTGTAGGCTATATCTCACTAAGTCTTGTACACTTTCTGTCACACTTATAACCTTGTTAGGTTTGAGGAAACTGTAAACATGTCCATGATTTTGTTTTCAATCAGTTAATGCACACTGGACCTAGAAGTGACATCACACTAAACAACCCTATAGACCCCTGCCCTCGAGCTGAAATTATTATCAAATTATACAATGTGAACGCAACCTATTGTCTACTGTCTTGTTGTGTATGAGAAATGATTTTGCTAGACCTAGATCTGGAACCCTTCAAACAAGTTTGTTTGTGTATGTTCCTGTTATATTGATTTATGTTGTGTTTATTGTTTGGCATGAAATTAACTTTGGGACGGTGGCACCAGACAACAACACAGAGGAACTGCTGAGCCTAATGCTGCACTATGGGAATGGCGAAGTCATTTCACTCCAATAGAGCACTTAATAGCTTTGGCTGATGCAGAGTTTGGGAATCCATCAGTCAGAGCAGGCACAGATTAGCGCTGCTGGAGGGATTAGCAAATTAGGAGATAAGGAGTTGACGTTAAAGGTGCACTGTGTGTCTTTCCTGGAGGAGAGTATGCTACCAGCTTGTTTCCTGGAATGTTCCGCAGTATGGCTTTCAACTTTTTTCACAAAGACAAGCAGATGACATCACCAGGCCAAGTTACGGGTGAGGAGAGGCAACAAATAAATGATGAATTTAAACTGAGTCGTGCTCATGGTGATTTTCACAAACATTGTTGGCGAGTATAATTTCAGCATGTGACTCTGAGCCCACTGGTTGCCTAGCAATTCCAGAATGATATCACTGTATTTTTTATAAAGAGGGATATCAGTTTGGTCACCACTCCCTCCATCGTGTCTCGAGCCAGATTCAGACGGTATCATGCAATTAGATTAGCTCATTTCATTGACATGTGAAATGGAGGTTATCATTGGTCACCCATCATTTTCATAAAATCAAACATATCTCACCTCAGATTAATAGAGTTTAGTGCTTCACATGTTAATTCTGCAGAGGTCTACAATATCCTGCAGTCCCCTGAGATACTTTTTTCCTTTCTTTTTTCCTCATAAGCACCCATGTCTGTTTTGATACACACAGCCCATGCATGCCCCCGATTGGCTAATCCACCTGTAAGTCACACCCATCAGCAGATTCACCGGAGACCAGACTCACATCTTTGTAAAGTATTGGAGAAGTGTGTTTTCTGGATCCAGGCAAACCCACTGGTGGAATATAATCTAAAATCCTTTCCTAGGACCACTTAAACTAAATCTGTTCAGTCAGTCCCATTGCTTTGTAGAAGTCGGCTCCACAGCTGTTGGTTACAGACAGTAGGCAGCTTTGTGGCTCTGTGGGAGCAGCAAAGTGGTTATAAATGATGAAAGCAGCTTTGTTCGGTTCATTAGTTTCTTTATGACCCGTTTTCCTCCCTTCTCCCGGGAAAATATAAAAGCAAATCATATATCCATAAAACTTGTCATACATGGACATAATATTAATATACAGTGCTGGATAAAAACATGACATGAAGACCTATTGCAGGTGAGATCATAAACGTGATTAGTAGCTTACAGAACAGTACATTGATTCAAAAGTACAGTACAGTACAGTACAGTACAGTACAGTACAGTACAGTACATTGGTTCAAAAATATCTGAAAACACAAGTCTTCTTATCAACACTTGTATATGTTTTGAGCTGGCAATCATGAAATGTTTAGACAAAAGAACAAAAGGCAGTAAAGAAGATAATGTAAAACAGAAGATAAGTTATAAAATGACAGTGTCTGCCTTACTGAAGCATGTCTACTGCAATGAGAAGCCTTTGTCATGACATGTGTCAGCTAAACCAGTGGTTTTCTGTCAGAACTCATTCAGACATAAACATTGATATAGTGGGTGTTGAGAGATGAACAAGCCTTTCATGGCTTTTGGCAGTTACCACATGAATGAACACTGCTTTTTTGGGGGATATCCAGACTTCTAAATATTTGCACATATCAATTACTCATTAGTCACACACTTTTTAATCAGTGTATTAATATGTGCATTTTTGGGTTGCATTTTCTGAAGTGCATTCCACCTGTTGAGCACCTTGTCAATACCTGATCTTGTCAGATCTCAGAAGCTAAGCAAGGTCAGGCCTGGTTAGTACTGGAATGGGAGACCATTGGTAAAGCCAGACATCACTGTGTGCCTCTAGTGCAAAACTATTGTTTTGTTCTCAGGAAAGACACTTCTTCTACTTTGCTTCATATAAATGTGGTGTGTGTGAGTTATTGCTGATAAATGAAGCGGCCGATGGCGCAGATTGACAGTCTTGCTTCTGTCATTCTACCTCAGAGCAGCTCTGGCTGGCATAACCAGGAAAGGATCGAATGAATAATGCACAAATGACTCAACTTTGAGTGTCTATAAAAGGACTGCAAGACTAATATTACTATTATTATCATCTCTATTTGTTTTAGAATACATAGAATATAGAATGTATGTAGTTTGGTTCCCGGGTTGCCCTGTGCAAAGTTTGCATGTTCTTTCTGTGTCTGGGTAGGTTTTCTTCAGGCACTCCAGTTTCTCCCATCAACCCAAAACATGCATATCTTCCAGCTAAGGTAGTTCTAGCTCAAGATCTGAAGATGGGTCCCCAAGCGCTATACTGCAGTAGCTCACTGCTCCTGACAGGTTGCCCCAGCGGCACTGGTTGAAGGATGGGTCGAATGCAGAGAATGACTTTCCCTCTCGATGGATCAATAAACCTCAACCTTACCTAACCTTATTTGGTTAATCATGTGACACTGGTGGCTAAAGAACAATGCAGTTTTCTCACAGATAAGCTTAACCTCTGTGGAGTTTTTTCACTTTTACATTTAATGGAATAAAACTGGAATGGAAAAGTGAAAAGTACATTCTGCTCTTTGTGCTGCATCCGAATTAGTGCTACAGACAGTTCTTTAAGGTCACAGAGAAACTTATTCAGTCTTAATTTGCATTCACCTAAAATGATGTTTCTCCAGCATAAAGTCATTTCTGAGGTGTTTGCACATTACAGCTCATGAGCGGTGGACGCATGCACTTGTGTCTACAAAGGACTTCTGTTTTTCCTTTTTTCCTTTTGCATCATAATATTCTGAAGCTCTTATTATTCCCCATTAATCTCAGTGTCATTCTCTGCATGGCTGATATCTCTGTTCTCACAGTGGGAGTAAGGATTATGCTTCCATCTTAAACTGTGGTTGGAATGCTGTGGTCTTGCTGGTTGAAATTTGTAATAATCAGAGGTGGGTAGTTAGTTACATTTACTCAGTTACATTTACTTGAGTAGCTTTTTGAAGAAATTATACTTCTCAGTTGCCTGGCAAATCCAGAATGATCTCTCTCTGTATTTTCTTTTACAGATTGATATCAGTCTGGTCCCCACGTCCTCTGTTGCATCTCAAGTCCGGTCAAACGTGATCGTGCCAAATCCATTTTTTTCAGTGACTCATGTGAAACAAAGGAGCTCATTGGTCACCTATGATTTACATATAAAATGCCGAAATCCACAATGTTTTTCAGCCCCTTGCGATATATTTTTTTTCCTTTTTTATTTTCAAAATGGATGCCCTCGATTGGCTAATCCACCTGTCAATCACACCGAGTTGAAAACAGGGAGATTCACCAGTGACCAGACTCACATCTTCATAAAGTATTGAAGAAGTGTGTATTCTGGATCCCAGGCAAACTTCTCAGAGTAGATTTTGGATTACTTGAGTAATATTTAGTTTGAAGTAACAGTACTCTTGCTTGAGTTAATGTTTTGGTTACCCACTGTTTACAAGTGACAAAAAATTGATGTGGACAATATTCAATGGTTCAAAAATTTGTCTCTTGCACCACTCCTTCAGATAGTTGAGATAGTTCAGTTGAGTTTTTTTTTTTCTTATTTCTGTGTTTTTTGACGGTACTTAATTTTGAAAATTCTGTATTGTTTTGTCCAATTACATTAACTTCAAATTATAAATCAGATTTTACGTCCTGACAGTTACTCTACAATTAAGTAGAATTTTTGCCAAGTACTTTATTACTCTTACTTGTATGATTACTTTGTACTTTTACTTGAGTAATACCCACCTCTGATACTAATGCATATTTGAATTCACATCTATATAGCATCGGTTTGTAGTTTAGCTCTTAGTTAAGTTATGCTTCAGCTCTGTTAAGTGTGTCAGTCAACAAACAACACCACGAGGAGACCTATTTTCAACAATATTCATCAAGATTAAATATTAAGCAGAGAAAAACCTACTTCCCTCTTGGGTTTTAGCCTAATCCCCTTTTTAGAACAGATGTTTTCATTAGTTCTTATAAAGCTGTCTTCTAACCCTCTTCTATCTATAGAGAACATAATTCAAAACCAGTCACCTCAAATGACTCTTTCTGGTTGCTCACCTCTTCCCCACATATTTGTATCCCATATAATCCCCATATAAAGGACATGCTATTCTGTGAAGTGGGCCACGGTGAAGCCCTCCTAATGAGGTGTGACTGAAGCTGGAAGTCACCTCCACCTTTCCTGTGCACATGATCATCTGTGTCCATCCATCTGGAGCAGAGGAGAGAGGAGGAGGATGAGAACTGTGTCATTATAAAGGCAGGGATTAGGACAGAGAGAGGGCAACCATAACTAAAGACAACCCAACTCTGACATGTCCTCATAACAAGCACAAAGATTTATGTTTGTAATACAGATTGATAACCTGTATGAGTTGCTTTTTGTACTGTTACATGGTAAAATTTATGAACAGTGTAAGTCTGCTTGTAAAATATAATGTTAGTGCCTTTCACTTGTGTTGTGCTTTACAGGCTCGTTGAAGCTTCTCAAAGTGCTACACTCTAGTCATTATTCATTCACACCTCTGTAGCCACTGCTGCCATGGGGCAGACTACGCCAGCCCATTCGACCACTACCAATCACTCACTGCACCCATCACATTCATACTAGGCAAGGTGGCTGAAGTGTCTTGCCTAAGGACACAACAACAGAAGTTGCTGTAAGCGGGAATCAAACCTCCGACCTTCGGGTTGGTGGATGATTGCTCTAACCACTGAGCCACTGTCGCCCCGCTAAGCTACATCAAATGAATTTGGAGTCAGTAGTAGGCTATTGTTACTTTCTTTTTAATTTTACTTTTTCTCGTTTTGTGGTGGCCCTATCCTTGTTTAATCTTACATACGCAGACATTGCACTGTTAGACTTGTTAGTCCAAGTTAATGTTTCTCATTGCTTAGATTATGTTTACTGTGAACTGCCATCCAGGGGCGTTATTGGCCGTGCACTGGAGCACTATTTTCCCTCGTTCTCTTATCAAACCCTCCCTTAAATAACCTACATCCCCGTTTGTTGCTCGGCTCGAGTCTTGGAGCGAGGCGCGTGCGCTGGTCGTATCTTTTCCGCTCCCACTGTACCGCTGGCTCCACTCATCACTGCAGTCGAGCGGAGCGCATCGGACGGACCAAGCAGACAGACAACGTGCCCATCACGGATTTACGTCGTTCAAACGTCCTGCAAGCGGGGACAAACCGGAATAACACCTCTGTTTTGGACAATGTTTCTCCTGCAGTACACAGGTAGGTGGACTGTCATTATCCACTCCGTTCAGAGGAGCCATGGAGCCATCGAGCCTAGTTAAGATACTGCATTGGAATTAGACTGTTCTTACGCGAGTCTTCTCTCCGGTTGTGAGGGCTTGTTGTTGGGACGCAAAGCCAGGGCTGCTACCCCTTCACTCAAATGTTTGCGTTTCAACATTTGTGGATTACTTTGGACGTGATTTACGTTTTGAAATTCGAGACACGTTTTCGATGGGATGTAAAGTTTGGCAGATAATACAGCAGGTTGAGTGCACGTGTTGGATAGTTTAATTCAGATCAACTGAGACGTGAAATTTAGTCTATCCATGCGCTTTTATTTTTATGTTATAGGCATATTTTATTAGAGACACATACATTCTCAGGTTACCAGTACAGGTTTACTGGCTGTGGGCGCCTCTCCTCATGCTTTAGTCTGTATAAGTTTGCTGCTCAGTTGTGCTACCGCTGTTTGAATAATTTGCTTCTTCTTGCTGAACAAAGCTTTTCTAATAATAACAAAGGATATAGTAGAAGACCATGAGATATATGAAAAAATATTGCGTAACTTTCTTTAGCCTAGTTGTAGATGAAATGGAAACAAGTTCTACTCCTAGGAGTGTATGAATGTAGCCTCTATAAACTCCTTAAAGCCTATGCAACTTTTTAGCCAAAAATAGGCTAAACTAAAATAAAAACATTTCTTCTTTTTTTTTTCATTTTGGTTGTATTTATTGCACTGAAAACACGTGTACTTACTCTGAGCTGGCTTGCATCTCCACAAACCTGACCCAACCTGATTATTGCACCAATGTGGGTGAGAATATATTTAGAATTGACCATAAAGAGCTTATACCATTCACTGACCTACTTTTTTCTTATGAGATACAGTGAAAGCTAACTACCTCCAACTGGTGTTCCCTGGGGTCTACATGAACTTGAGCACAGCGTGTGGTCTGATGGGCAGCCACAATGAAGTAGAACACCACTTTGGCACATCCTCTGCCTTGGTTCTTTGTGATAAGTTGACCCACTATCTTTTTTTTTCTCATTGTTTAATATTGTTTTCTCTATTGTGTTTCAAATATGCATACATTTTACTGGCGATTGGTGAAATTAGGATTATTGTAAGAGTTTGTTTCATAAGGTTGTGCAGAAGTAAAAAAAAAAAGGGGGGTATGGAAAAAGCTGAGATTCTGGTTGAGTGGTTTGGAACCGAGAACATGAGTCCACAGAGATTTCTTGTTGGAGTTGGAAAGCAGCCATCACCAAACTGTAGAAACTAAAGGGGCACATACTGTGTAAATGGCTTAAAGGAGCATTGCGCAAGTTACATCGTTTTTGTACTAGTTTGCCACATCTGGCGTGAAGTGGAATTGCAGCTCCAATGTTGTGTGTTGTAACAACTCTCAAAGACGCTTCTTCGACCTTCCTCTCCAAAACTTCGATTCTATTTTGATTACATTATGCTGGTAAACTCGTGAATTGCTCATTATCATTAGCTTTCCTCTCAAACAATTGTTACTATGTCATCATGGCTCACGTAAATGCCGCTTGAGACTATATTGGCAGTAATGCTGCAAAGAAACAGCAAGTGACCAATTCACAACAAGCTGCTATTCACGTACTGCAAATAAACTAAATGCATAACGTATAGTGCATCCGCCAAAATAACCAAAACACCATATGTAGCTACACAAATTCAATGACTGGCTCCATCTAGATTAGCATGATAAGCCAGGCATATTATTCCTTATTTTGTAACTATATCTTAGTTTCTCATCAGAAGAAAAGCCAACTGTGGGTCCCTTCTTAGACCCAGCGTAGACCTCTGATGGTGTTTGGGAAGTGCTGGAAGCCGGTCTCTTACTTGGCGATGCAGAATCCATCTTACAACTCTGCTATGATCATCAAAAACCCCACTCTGTTTAGTTATGGTGGTGCATCAGGAAGTCCGATCCAATGAACCGAGGACACGCATAGCATCACTTCCGTTGAGACAGCGCAGGTCTTTTGAACCTAAATTGCTCTCATATAATTTACTGTGAGTTTATAGAGGCAGCCGCGGGGGAAACTGAAAAACTCATTCTGCGCATCAGGCAGTTGCTTAAACAAGTATAGGAGTGGAATATAGTCATTTGGAGCATTTTAATTTGTGCAACGCACCTTTAAGAGGGTAGTCTTAATGTTACCAAGATTGAATTATTAAAGGGAGATTCAGAAGTGTAGCATAGTATCTGGGTAATGCTTTTATTGTTTGGCTGAATCAAGACTTACGTGTATTCTGGCTTATGTAAAGAAATATCTGTCTGAAAGATGAAAAAGATGCTGCTAGTTGGGACAGGGTTCGAATTGCAGAAACAGCCTTGAGTTGGCCAACAGGTCTTCATCAGAGCTACTTAAAATCATTAAAGCTGTGGCATTGGTGTGGTGTTGTGGCCCATTAAGGAGCATTTAGGTTAAAATAATAGGAGTTTCCTGCTTAAACATCAATAAACTGGCACACACAGATCCTCATTGTACACAATCTTTTGCGGTCAAAGGGAAATACAGCATAAACAATATCACTAGATCAGACTTAAGGTGGCTGTTTCTTTATTGTGTAGTTTGTAATTTGTAATAATAAGCAACTCTTAAGGTAGATGTAAGACTGCTGTTAGCTGTTAGTTATAAAGCCAAGAATCAGGAAGTGCTAGTTGTTGTTAGCATTACCGTGATGGCAAAACTCTGATCTGGCCTCTGAAAGTTGTGAAACACACTTACAAACTCATTGTGGTAAATAATTTGGATGCTAGGAATGTATAAGGTAAGTGAGGAATAACTTTGGACCACTTGCAAACTCTTGTGTTTTTCACATTTTGAAGACAGTGAAAATCAGGTACACTGACTTTAAAGGAAGCCCTGTCCTAAATGGTTACTGTACTGAGGCTAAGTCTTCTCTGCTCCACACCAAAGTCCATTCACACTTTCTCCTCCTCTGTGTCAGTGAGTGGTTAAATTGAAAGCCATCCTTGTGCTATTATGCAGTAAACAGCTGTTGTGGTCATAAGGACATATGCTGACAGAAGCAGACTTAGCCTCATGTGTGTGAGTCTGAGCACATCAGACAGGACGTAATTGGATTCACAAATCTGCCCTGGCTCCGGGTTTACAGTGCCACTGGGTTTTATGGGTCATATTTCAGAGACTGGTGAGAGCTTTGTCAAATGGAGTTTGGTTGCAATGAGAGACTGGTGCACAACTGTATTATACTTTATTATCCCAATAGGAAATTTCTTTTTCTGCATTTGACCCATTCTTCAATGTCGCTGGGTAGAGATGGGAAATTAGTACATTTTTATTGAGAATGGTGTGGTATGGTCTTTTCAATCAAGAGATCAACAGCCAAGCCTCTGTCATTAAAAACATGTTGTTTTAGAGCAGAGTTCAGACTTTGGGAGAATTTAGTGTTTTATGTTTTTATATTTTCGGTGTTACCTTATAGGATTTTACATGTTTTAGGTTAATTGCAGCTTTTCTTGATGTAAACAAAAAATTACTGAGTTTGAGTTTTTGATTGGCTTTTGAGAAAATACTTGGACAAATGTCGACTCAAGTGCCTCAAGTGCAAATTTGCTTTTTGAGTGTTTTTGCTTTTCAAGCATTCAACAGGGAGGCTTGTTGAATCATTTGTGGGTGTGGTGTTCAATAGGGCTACGTGATTTTGGACAAAAAAATCAAATCAAGTATTGTATAAAATACAAGTATTGTAATTGCATTTGGATTTGCGACATGCATTTAAAAAGTATGATTCTGTTCAAAGGGCCTCATTTATCAAGGGTTTGCTCATGTGCTAAATAGCAAACTGACAGTTTCTCGCAGAGACACTAAAAAAACACAATGCAGTTTTGTTCCTATGAGCGATTGAATTTGCAACATGGGCCATTTCAGCCAACATGCGCAAAATGTGAGGCAGAGGAAATGCAAATGAAGTTGTTTAGTGAGTGTTGCCAGATTTATTACAACTATGAGAGCAAAAACTGCGTGATAATATAGTACGTTGGAGAGACAAGTGCAAGGATAGTTGCTGCAAGTTGTGCACCTATGGGGCGTTTGATATTGATTTTAAATACTTTAAAATAGCCCACAAGGGCAGATAATATAATAACATGTTTTCAAAGCAGCAGTAAAAAAATAATGTAGCTGCAAGCGGCAATGAATGGCCCTCGCCCGCGCTTATGCTGTGCCCCGTGCCTACGCTGTGCTATGGTGCCCTCAATTTCCCTCTTTACATTACACCCACTGCCAGTTGTGAGGCACTATCGTGCCTTCTCTTCCTCTTTGCTACATTTTTACAAATTTAAAACATTCGGACAAAGTGCGAAAGTGCGCCAAAGACCATAAATTGTTTATAAAATATTTGGATAACTTTTGATGCCCCACCCCTTGAGATAATGTGTACCAAATTTGAGCCTGTTTGGGTGAATGCCCTATAGGAGTTCATAAAAGTAGGACATGTACTAAAACTGCTGAATCATGTTTTTTTATCCAATATGGCGGACATCTGGTTGAGTGCATGGTGTAATAATATGTTTTATTTGTCTTGTCATTATCTACTTCTGTGTCAAATTTCATGATTCTAAGTGCAAATTTTCTTGGTGGTGTTCCTATACCCTTTTTGTGTGGGAACGCACCATTTTGTTTATTTTTGTGTATTGCCAGAATGTAGAGAAGTGCGGGTGTTAATAGTTGGCAAAGTTTTGTGAGTTTTTGCCATTGTTCATTGGATGAAAAAGAAAAATAATGCACCCCCATGCCAAGCCATGTTCCGCCCCTACACCTAAGACAGGCCTCGCCATAACCCTAGCCTAAATTTAGATCTAACCCCTAACGCTACCCTAACCCCTAAACGTGACCCTGACCTTGACATTAACCCTACCCTTAACCCTAGCCTAACACCCTAACCCTTAAAATAACCCTTAACCTAACCCTAACTCCTAACCTAACCCTAACCCATAATCTAACCCTAATCCTAATCCCTAATCTAACCCTAACCCCTAACTCCTAATCTAACCCTAACCCCTAACTCCTAATCTAACCCTAACCCCTAACCCTAACCTAACCCTGACTTTTTCTCAGAATTTTTATGTGGTGATTTATTTTTTTTTTTTAATCCAAAATGGCGGACTTCTGGTCTGAAAGGGAGCATGGTCACAATATAATTTTTTGTTTCTATTGCCATTATGCATCTGGCTACCAAATTTGGTTTGGCTACGGCAACATTTTTGTCAGGACGTCCCACTGGCAAGGACAGATGTTTGTCTTGTTGCCATGGCAACATAATGTGAGATGTGTCCACCCACGATTAAATTTTTAGTGAAATCTGCCTAATTTTGTGCCATTTTGTGATTTTATCATTAGAATAACATGGGCAGTCTCTGTCATTGCTGTGGCTATGCCATAAAAAACATGGCATAGGTGTCATTCACTTTTGTGATCAGGATGTGAAAACTGAATTTTGTGCACAATTTCAGAACATTTTGAAAAATGAAATGTTTTTTCTCCTCATATTAAATTTAGTTTCAATCTGTACAAGGCGCTAATGTGCCACATTCCGTGTTTTCACATTAAATAGCTTTAGGACAGGGAGTTTAACAACTGATTCAAATTTCACTGAAATCAGAGTTTGCTTGTGTAAATGGGAGCAATATGTAAAAATTCAGTATTTCCAAAATTCTGGGCAATTTTTGCCACACAGAGACTGTAAGACTTATGTCAAAAACTTATGATGCCCCACCCCTTGAGATAATGTGTACCAAACTTGAGCCTGCTTTGGTGAGCTCCCTTGGAGGAGTTTGTAAAAGTACGATGTTTACAAAAACTGCTGAGTCATGCTTAGTAACGTTTAATCCAATATGGCTGACCCCTGGTTGAGTTGATGGCTGTAATAATATTTTTTGCTTTTTACATGATCTGTTTCAGTGTCAAATGGCATGATTCAACGTGCACATTTTTTTGGCATCGTTCCTATATCCTAATGTAATTGTTTTTGGGTAGGGGCGCTGCCATGCTATTTTATTTATTTTCATAAATTGGAAATATGTATGTGGAATGTAGAATGTAGAGAAGCACAAGTTTTAATAGATGGCAAAGTTTCGTAAGTTCTGCATTTTTTTAGCTAATAAACGATACATTTTCATAAAGAACTCAGACATTCCTACATCATGGGCAGGGCCGGCCCAGCCTATACACAGACTAAGCAGCTGCTTAGGGCCCCGAGGCCACCAGAGGGCTCCCAAGGGCCCATACATTTATATTGGAAATAATATTTGGAAAGTTTTTTCTGAAAACTAAATGGTGCTCGGGTGTTTATACTAGTCTAAATATCCTTCTTAAACGATTAGATGTGTTTTATTTCCTGTAGCTAGATATGTGCTGCCTACATTTGTTTTTGAATCGGGCAGTGGTGTGGACAGCTACATGTTTACACAGGTGTGAAGGACCCCATTCCCCTCAAGGTGCGCTCTGGGTGTGCTAAGGCAGCAGAGGTACATTTGAATGGGTGTTTTACAGACTAAAAGACTTAGTGAAGTTAAGTTTATGTAAAGTACAGGACAATGCATGAAGAGCCCAGAGGAAGTTTTGGGGACAGGACTTTTCAGAGAGGACTCGAAATATGTCCCCACTTTACACCATTGGACCTGCAGGATAAAACAGTGATGCAGACAGGACACATATCAGAGCAGCACGAGTACAGCAGGTGAGTCCGTTTATTACACTGGCTGTTTTTGGTTGTGGCTCGTCCTTTTGTGATCTAAACCATCAGATGATGCGATTGTAGCTAAAGCACGACTGCTCCTGTTCCTGCTCAGAAAGAACGACCTGTGAACGACTCCTGAATGCGTTGTGAATGCTCATATAGGGATGCACCGATACCACTTTTTGCAAAACGAGTATGAGTACTTCATTTTGAGTACTCGCCAATACCGAGTAAAGATACCGATACCAGACATAATTTTTACTCGTGTTTGATTATAGTAGTAAATCTAATTCATTTCATAGGATTTTTATAGTATAACCTACTTTTTCATCTTAAAATACTTATTTGTTTTAAATTTCTACTGAAATCACTGTAGTTAGGTATAATTCAAATATAATTTATTTAGATAAGCACCTGGCTTTAATATTTACCACTTCGTCTTTGCAGCTGCGCTAACTGCTAACTAGCTACTGTTAGCATAACAGTGAGTGTTGTCTTACTTTTACCACACTTTGACCAATATGGACATGCTGTACCTCTTTTAAAGGCTCTGAACCTGCTCTATTCAATCGCTAAATGTGTTTGTCAATTACAATAAGTTACAATGCATGCACAAGTAAGTAATTGCCAGCGCCACTTAGTAAGGTAGCATGCTACTATCGTAAACACAAGCACTGCGCTGATATCCTCTGTGAACTATAAAAACCTTTAGAGTTCAAGATATTTGTATATTTCATGTGACCATCACACATGATTACAGCTGTGCTTAATGTGCTGTGTTGTGTTTTTATTTACTGTATCTGTATAGCCCCATTTACACATGTATCTTGACCTGGGAATTTACCTGCATTTTGCTAGAACAACATTTTGTGAACAAAGCAAGAACTTAAACTTCTGACAATGATGGAAAACACAATGGAGCAAGAAAACAGGGCTCTGCTCCAACAGAAGCGAGAGCGGAAGTGTGAATACATTGGAGAAATGCTGCCAAAGCATGAGGCCATCCAGAGAGCTGAGCAAGAGATGAAGGAAATAAGACAGCGCCACCTACAGTCTGTCCGTCAATTTAACAGGGAGTGTGCAGAACAAAAGGCCCTGGAGAGGAAACGTCAATCCAGGTCAAGTTCTTGTCTGGAGAGTGAATCACAAGCTCAGTACCAGGAGTACGTGGAGATTGAAATCACTAAAGTTGCAGCCGACAGGCGCATAGTCATAGACAAGTGTCTGAATCTTAAACAGAAACAGGAGGTCAAGGACGATCGCCTTTTGTGTTACTGGGGAGAGAAGGGGGGCACTGTGAAAACAATGAGCTCCGTCCAATCGAGGAAGATGAAGGATATAGACAGCAAGGACAAAACTGAAGAGTTGTACGTACGTAGGGGCACTAGTTGTGAGTTAGTGCAGAAGTACGGCTCTACTCCAGAGTCCCAAAAGATCAAGGAGAAAGTAGAACGTGTACACCTTGACTTCTCCTAGAAGGAGAGACATACAGCACGCGTTAAAAAACAGCCAGAACCCTCCCTCTACGCGACCTCCATTGGGTAGCTTTCTACTCCTTCACCTAAGAAGCTCCTGCCGTTGCATTCTTCAATAGCTCCCGCTCTGCTTGAGGATTCAATGAGACACATTGTGGACGAAAATAACAATCGCGCCTCGGTAGAAGGGGACGATGAACATGTAGACAAAAAGAGGCTCAGATTGCTCTGAAGAACATATCGATGGAGAACATGGCTCAGAAGAAAAGGCGCATTGCACAGGAGATGCAGCAGGAGGCTCAGAGAGAGGAGCAGCGCAGACACGCAGAGGCTCGGACAACACCAACAAAAAGAACGATTCAGACATTGGCATGTCCGTAGAGAGGTGGTTGCTCAGAAACTCCAGCAGTTGAATAAAGAGGAGACAGCCAGGGCTCAGAGAGAGGAAGAAGAGTGGGTGGAGCAGATCAGGGTGGAGGAAGAGCTTCACTATAAAGAAGAAAAGGAGAAATAGGCTCAAGAAACTGTTTCCCACAAAGACTTGGCGGCATTCTGGGGAATGCCGGTGAGGCAGAAGGAGGAGCAGAGGAGGGCCAAGCAGGAAAGAGAGCTCCCACTGCAAAAGGAGCAGACAAAGTATGAAGTAATGCAACAGCAAGAGGCAAAGGAGAGAGAGGCAGAGACAAAGAGTGAATCACACACTCACCAGGAGTACGTGGAGAGTGAAATCGCTAAAGTTGCAGCTGACAGGCGCATAGTCCTAGACAAAGAAACTGGCAAAGAGCTGTATGTACGCAGGGGCACTAGTTGTGAGTTAGTGCAGAAGTACGGCTCTACTCCAGAGTCCCAAAAGATCAAGGAGAAAGTAGAACGTGTACATATTGTGTTCTCGTACAAGGAGAGACATACAACACGGGTTAAAAAACTGCCAGAACCCTTCCCCTACGCAACGTCCATTGAGTGGCCTTCTCCTCCTCCACCTAAGAAGCTTCTGCAGTTGCATTCTTCAATAGCTCCCGCTCTCCTTGGAGAATCAATGAAGCCCAAGAACAGAGTCCACATTGTGGACAAAAATAATGGCTGCACCTCGGCAGTTAAAGGCAACCTGCTCCCATCAAAATTCAGCCTATACAAGCAGAAGCTGGTGTTTATCAATCTACCTTCTCCTATGACATACAACAAAACTCCTGAAAAGCCCGAAAGTATCGCCCCAATTACCCTATTGTCCCCTTGAACCTTAAAACCACTCCCTTCGATTGATGAAAGTGACCCAATTGAAACCTTTTGTAAAAAAAAAAAAAAATAGGATAGAAAAACCTCCTCAGGCCTAGGGATACAACAGAAGCAGATCCGGAATTAGTCCCCTTTTAGTTCTGTTTTTGGTGTGCTCCATGTGCATGTTATAGCATCATCAGGTTAAGTGTTTTGATAATTGCATAGCTTCACTTTGTAGCTGTTTGTATGTTAAGACACCTATTGTGAAATGGGGCTTGTTTCTTTTTTTCTTTTTTTGTGATACTGACTGCTACTTTGAGGCTATAGATTATTAAGACCCTGACCCTTTCATGGCTTGTCAGTTTTTTGAAAGCCATCAGAATGGATAGAATGACAAAATATTGTTGTCATTAAATGCAAAAAGCAACCGACATCCACCTCTTTTTGTCAATAGGAGAAGCAAAAATTTGAGGGATCACCTTGTTCACACCAGAATGAACAAGGTGATCCCTCTTCTCTTTTAATGTTAATTTTATGATGATTATTTATGATTATTTATGTTTTGATTTGTTTTTATTGTGATTTTAATGTCCTTTATTATTATGTAAAGCACTTGTGTATTTGTGTACGAATTGTGCTATACAAATAAACTTGCCTTGCCTAGTACATTAGTACATTTTAGCGATAACAAATATTTGTTTTGTTTTGTTTTTTTTTTTTATGTGAAGCACTTTGGGCAGCTTAAGTTGTATTTTAAATGTGCTATATAAATCAAATTGAATTGAATGTTGAATATGCATGTTTGCTTGGATACTATTATGAAGGCTGGGGGCGACTGAGAGGACGAAGTTGAGCGATTCACCAAGACAGTTGAAAACGATGAGTGCGTGGGCTTCGCCACTTATCATTGGGAAAGCAAAGGGTCCTACGCCCTGTAGGGTCTCCGGCCTAATAAACTCTGCGACACTTTGGCACTGACCCACAAGTCTTCCACTGAACTGGAGGGTTCCACATCAGCCGTCCCATGTCCTAAAGTGGAGACTGCACGGTCCAGTCACCTCGTATCTTTTCGTATCTTATGGGGATCCTGGGTGAGGCGCGATGTCCGTCCCGTCCCTGCACTGCTCCGATGCCCAAGGTGCGTGCGTTTTCGGCCTCATATTTCTAAGCTACGTGATCCCGTGTGTAAGTTCAAAGCGAAAAGGTTAACGCTGGTTGACCTGCTGTTCATGGGTCCTCGTCAGACGCTCCTTGATTCAAAAGATATGCGAAAATGTAAGGAAGTAGGACAAACCTTAATTTGCAACAAGACTTCAACAATTCAATAGCCCATAGGAACAAAGGCGTAACATACAGGATATTTTGTTCTTTGTATAGATTATTATTTTATCTAAATAATTAGTCTTTGCAATTTGGACCATCCCAATACCCAATAAGTTCTTACTACTGTTGCACTTTCTTTTGTTAGTAGGGTTGAACTGGGCTGTAGTGTGCAAAGTGCAAATTGGCAGCGTCAAATCTGTGAAGCTACTGTAAGAATCACAACCAGATCAAGTATTACCAGTTGTATGGTGCCATGGTTGTTTTTCACTCCGTATAGAACTATGAGCTCTGTTATCAGGGCACCTACACTATCCATATGCTCATTTTCATCCCCACTAGTTTTCTTAATTTATGCAAGGGCCATAATTATTCTCTGGATTCAGATTTCATTATTTTATGCAGGACTATAGAATGATTTATTTATGATTTATTGCCTTCAAATGTTCAAGCCGTCATACCAATAAATCATCGGTAAGTGTTCCGCTGCGGATTTAGAGTCTGGACAACCAAAACTAGAGTGATATATTAGTGCGTTCAACTGCACAGAAGCAAGTTTGGCTCGTACTTTTGAGGTCAGGAGAGAATGTTCAGAAGTAATTTAAGTAAAATGACTCACTTGACACCTTGCTGATGGGAAATGTATTAGATTAATCATACTTTTAACACCATATTCTTACTTTTTTGTCACAGTCAATTTTAAAGGACAGTGCTATGAAATAGAACAGTGAGATGTAGGGCTGAAAGATTAATCGCAAACATATCGAAATCGCAATTTGAATGGACGCAATTAGCAAATCACAAAGGCTGCTAATTAGAAGTACCATAATTTCCTCCACAGACAACTAAATATCCTGTCTTATTCTGTATAAAAACTGCTAACCCTGTACTTAAGCTCTATACAAACATGTTCTGAAATACGTTTGTATTAGTATTGTATTCATTTGTCAGTTCAAAGGCCCATATGGCAAATCTTCTGGACGTATTAAAATGTAAATTGTGAACTTTTAACATAATTTTATTATTAAAACATGAATTGCAAATCTAACCACAATTGCAATGCTTGTCAGAAAACAAAACAAAAAAAAAGCCAAAAAACACTAATTGTTTAACCGTAGTGGGGTGAACTGTATGTCAGATTGCATCCTCCATTATTGTGTGTAACATCTGGCATTTTTTATCACAAACAAGCCCTTTACAAACATGCACAACCATCTGCATCTGAAATCTTGAGGAGCATGCAATAACAATACATAGCATTACATAGCAGCCTGTTTCTGTAATCACAATTGCATTAGACTTACAAAAATACCAGTTTTCGTCAATGGGTTCACTAATCACCTAATTATGCATACCTTTACACTGGTAAAGTGGGTTAAGTCTTTCCCAAGGAAATAGTAACAGTATGACCTAGTGTGGGATTTGAACTGTTAACCTTTCTCTCATAGGACAACTGCTCTACCACTTCAATGTACTTTTTGATTTTCTATGGATGAGCATTGAGTAAACATTCGTATGTGTACCCACTGTTCGTTTGGACTCCAGCCTCCCGAGATGCTCTGTAAACAGGTGCTGCTTGTAAGGGGATTCTGATAGGTAGCATCTGTTCTCATAGTGTAATTACAGATTATATTGTGATAAGCCCTTAAGAAGAGAAGATTAAACAAGGTTAGAATTTATCCCTAACTTTAATTATGCAACACTCTGCTGTTTATTTAGGTAAAATGTGTGAATGGAAAGATATTGTGTTAAGAAGCAGTAGTAGAAGTAGTGGTTTAGTGTAAGAAGCAACAACGAAGGCTTGAAATCATCCATCACACTTTGTACTGCCATAGTAAATGGTCTGTGTTTAATGACGGAGAAGGGACTTTCCTGACACTAATTCTCTTACATTTATTGTTAGACTTGTGTGTCGAAGGCAACAAATCTGCATGCACCTGATCTGTGGCTGACTGTAGGCAAATGCTAAGGGTACACAGTGATGGGAGGGACACAAGCCACTGTCCCAGTGTGCCACCGCTGCACACAATAACATATGTCCATATGCACCTGAATGCTCCTGATTATTAACAACATATAGAGCGACAGCATATTGGAATCCAAAATTATGTTCTACACCCCGGAAGCTTTTAGATTGTCTTTATTTTTGTAGAATCAATAGGCAAGGCAAGGCAAGTTTATTACACAAGGCAATTCAAAGTGCTTTACAGAATAAGAAAGACATTAAAATCACAATACAACAAATCAAAACATAAATAATCACAGATAATCATTATAAAATTAAATTTCATTAACATTAAAGGAGAAAAGTGCAGAACTGATTTGAGCCTGGATTTAAACATTGTCAAAGTAGAGGCCTGTCTCACATCTTCAGGAAGATTACCGTAATCCAGGTTTTAGCTGCATAAAACTGAAATGCTGATTTCCCTTGTTTAGTCCTGACTTTGGGCACCAGCAGGAGGCCAGTCCTTGAAGTCCTCAGAGTGAGAGATGGTTCATATGGCACTAACATGTCGGAGATGTACTTTGGTGCTAGGCCATGGAGAGACTTGTAACAAGCAGAGCTGCTTTAAAGTCTATTCTCTGAGCCACAGGAGCCAGTGCAGAGACCTGAGCACAGGACCTGAACACAGGATGTGCTTGTACTTCCTAGCTCTAGTC
>KN484506.1:0-17513 GCA_000787095.1 Periophthalmodon schlosseri
GAACATCGGCACAGCTTATTGGCCATGGCTGGCTTAAAACTAAATCAGCATCAGCTATGAAAAAAACCTTATTGGCTCTCTAATTTTAATGGATGCAATTAGGAACTCAGGCAATTCAGCCAATACAAAGTCCACTGCAAACAACAAAATTATCTCCGGGTGGATGTTGTATGACCATCATTATTTTTAACAGGCTCTGCAGGTCCACTCTTGCCAAGTAAAAAATGTGCTAACCCTGTCTTTTCTTAGTTTAGAAAGGAATATTTTCCCATTCACACACAAAAATCACCCATTGTTGACTGATTTTGATCAATCCTATGATAAATTTGTGTTGCTTACAGTGAGTTTCTTCTTGCGGCCGTAGGACTCCCAGGGCTGAGGCTCCAGGATGAAGACCCCTCCAGGACGCAGATGCCTGTACGCTCTTTTGAACAGGCGCTTCAGGCCCTCGTCGCCCCAGTTTAAATGAACCCACTTGGTGACGCTCAGACACAGAATAACATCGTACTCTGGACGCTGAGTCACAAGAAGGCTGTCATTTTCCAGAACATAATTGGCCTAAAAGAGAAGTGGTGATCAGTCAAAACAACACAAATCACACCACAAATCTACAATAAACATGAATTAAATATGAAAAAACTATAAACAATAAAACTAAAACACATACAATGATCAGAGAAAAGCATTTGAAACGAATTTAACCAAAAGTTTTCATTATGGAATGTGGACAAATCTGGCATAACTGCAACCCAGATCTCACCTTCACAAATGACACATTTGAGGGGAAGTGCCCAGGCTGTGCACTGGTCGCCTCTGTCAGTGGAGGTGCAGCGATGGGACCTCTGGAGATGCGCAATGACACTGGAAAAGTGGAGTTGACTGAATGGCCAGCAGGGGGCTCTTGTCTCTGGCTACCGGCCGCACTTGTGTGACTGTCAGCGTCTTTTACAGCCTCTGCAGGACCACTGTCCTCTCTCACCAGCTGCCCATTCTCAGTCTTTCCCACAGCTTCAGTGTGAGTGCTTTCTGTGGCTGTGTGGCTCTGCTCACTCCCTTCTGTTTTAATACTCCCTTTCTCCTGAGCTGCTCGTCTAGCCTCTTCTGTCTGCAGCTCAGACAGATAATGGCGAATGTTCTTTCGGGCTCCATACACCAGATCACCGTCTATATCTAGCCCCAATATGTGCGCAGGTTGAAACATTTTGGCAATATAGAGGGTGAGGTGTCCTGCATTGCAGCCGAGATCTAGAACATCTTTTCCCTTAAACCATTCAGGTTTAAAAACACGTATGCGCAGGTCCTCGCTTGCACCTGGGTTGCGATAGCCGTAGTACTTGTTGTAATTTCCGTACTGAAACTTTTTTCTCTGCCGCTGTGGTTGTTGATGCGGCCGAGCACCTTGACCACTTTTGGCACCAATTTTTGGAGTGCAAAAAGACTGTGATGCCCCTGTGCTACTATCTCTGACAGACCTTACAACAGGAGTAGAATGGGTCACTGGAGGGTCCATTTTGCCAGAGTTACGCCTTCGTTTGCGTTTGCTTGTGTGCTGATTTGTTCCTGTCACAGAGGAGCTGAACTCCTCCACAGACATTTCTTCTTTGCAGCTCCCAGAGCAGTTGGTCAAGTGTTCATAAGAGTCCCCCACTCGGGATCCATCCAACTCTTTGGAGACATTTTGTGCAGAAGAAGAGGCCAACGCATTACCATGTTGTGTACAAGAAGCTGTTCTGGCTTCATTTCTCCCTAAATCAGGCAGAATGTGCTGTGAGGCTGAAATATTACTACAACTATTGCCTCCATGATGTCTGTTACGGTGTCGCTTTTTGCCGCCACTTTTGTAGGGGGAAACCAAAAAGCTGCTGTCTGCAATGCTACTATTCAGGTTGAGTGGATCAGTAATGTCCCTGGGGATGAGGATCTCCACTGGGTCTCGGCTCTTAGCAGGAAGTGGAGAGGATTTAGGTGTCTCTGCGTTCAAAGCTTTGTTTACCTCTTCATCCAAGAGACTGTTGAGATTCAGTGGGTCAAAAATATTTCCGCCCAAAAGAAAGTTTGTTGGCAGGACAGAGTCACTCTCAGAGTTGGCCCTTCGCCTTCTTTTGCCAGATGTTGGGTGCTTAAAGCTAAAGCTTGACGTGTTGCGCCGCTTTGTTATTCTTGACTGTTGCTGTTGTTTGGAATGATGAAAGCTGTTTCTACGGTTAATGTTATTGTCATTCCCCTTTGCCCTCTGCATGGCAGGTTCAGAGTGAGTAAGGGCATCCATAGTGCTAGTGTGCTTGGGCGAGGCAGCAGAATCAGGAAATGGACAAGCAGCAGCAAAGTCTGGTGTGGCAACAGAATCCTCTACAATTCCAGAAATATTAGCATAACCTCCAGTGCAATCTGATAACTGGAGTGATGACGCTGAACTGGCCTGAGGACTGCCAGTTTTGATGGTTTCCTCATCGACAGACATTTCAAAGCTTCTGTCCAACTCCTAGAGACATAAAGGTTCTCTGTCTGAAAAAGACCATCATAAATAAAATTTAAATGTTGAAAATTATAAGAATAATTTAAGTCAAAACACTAAACACAACAAAATGCCCAAATACACAAAAAATCTAATGTTACTTGGCAGGGGTAAAATTTGTCAAATTAGTCATAATAATAAATACAACAGTGAAAAACTGCAACACAAGTTACAAGTAGTAAGAAAAATAAAATATTTAAGTATAAAAAAGTTGCATTGTGCATTGGTGAATGTAAATCTTTCTTGCACCACATCAACTCCTTTTATCATCACTAGTGTGAAAGTTTGGGACTCCCTGTGTTGGTCCATGGTGGTGCGGTTAGCTGTGGCTAGGCTAACTAGCTCATAAGAGGGCCACATACAACAACGTCGAGAAAACGATTAACATTTGCTTCATTCTGGCCATAAAGCGTCCAACCAAATCTCAAGTATCTACCCACCTCTATGCGCTGCTGTCCGAGCACCTCTAATGTCCTGTCACATTAGTGAAAGTAATACTATTTACCAGATGGTTTGCACATACAGTCTGCAATGTTGTCACCATCAAAATAACAGTCTCACCTCTCTGCTCTCCCCGCCTCTCGGACTGTCACTGCCGCTCGCTTGCTCTCCGGGGCTAATGCTAATGCTAATGTAGCTAGCTCTCTCTCCAGCCTTGCACAGCCGCGGCCAACGGCACGCACACTGTGACAAACAGTCCTGAATTATCTTACACACGTATTTAGTAAACCACTAAGATCTAAAGATTAATCTGAATGGTGAATGAATGATTTGACTAGATGAGAGACACGACATGACGGCGCATCCGGACTGCGCTCCAGCTACACTTGTGTGGCAGGGCCATGGGGCGGGGATCTCTCATCAACCCACAGCCTTCGCTCTCACTGCTCCAGAGGAAAGAGAGTTAGGCCTGTTAGTTTAAAAAGGTAAGATATAGCTTACTAACACACCGACATACACTAACAGGAGATATAGTCACAAGGACCAACCAAGAATAGGTGGATTGTTAATTAAAAAAAAAAGTTATGCACAGTTTATTTAACAGACAAATGGCACCGAAGTTGGAGAAAGAACACAAAGTGGTTAAGGTAATATCTCGTTTTGCCTTTAAATGTAGTATTTATTTATATTTATTTAACTGTTTTCTCTATATCTATATCTATCTATCGACATTGAATTAAAGTATCCTGCATTTAGGTGTGTTACCACAAGGGGGGGACAAATACATGCCTTTAAAGTGTTAATACACACAATAGGGCATATATGGTTGGCATATATAGTATGTTACTGCATTTCTTCACCAAGCATGCATATACCATTGTATAATAACAATAAAAGTTATTATTCCCTATCATTACTGTATTAGGCTGCATGTTTATAGGCTATTTCTGATTCATTCATTCAAAGTAGTACCAATCTGGTGCAGTCCACACGTTTAGTAAAGGCCTTAACAAGAATAAATCACTGTTTTTATTGTATCAGAGATGATAAGCAAACATCTCTTTTTTTATCTGTGGTTAATATCGGGCTATAATATTTGAAACAGACATTCACAGTGGTTAATCTGTAAAAGTTAAGTCAAGTAACAGTAACTTTTATTTATTTCTATTATTTCCATAATAGCACTTAAATTGGCCATCAAAGAAAGCACATGTTTGGACAGTAAGAGTGTAGTTGTGGAAAGTGGGTCTGTGTCAGCGTGGTGATTAATGAGTAAAAACAACACACTGGACTGACTTCACCCACAGAGAGGCTCCAACCTTAAAGCTGCAGCTGTGGCAACAGCAAAGTTTATGTTTTTTAGGTAAAAGATGTCTCTAGTGAGCTAAAAGAAAATATCACTGGCCCCTAGGAAGCCTAAAGTTTTATTTTCAAAGAAAAATATATGTGCTGTTTTTTTAAGTACAGGTTTAAACTCATAATGACTGCATATGTGATTTAGCTATAACTATTTGGACTACTCGAAGCACAATAGAGAGAATATATTTTGTTTTATTAAATTGATATTATATTTATATTAAATCAGGATGGGACAAAATCTCGTGCCACAAGGTCCTGCGAGATAAAATTGCCACAAGATTGTGCACACACGAGGAAAATGATCTTGTGAGATTTTTTTTTTCCATTTGGCTCAGATAAAAAAAAAGCTTGAGTTACATTTCTTGAGAAGCTGTTGTTCCAGAAGGCATCGCTTCAATTACAACAAAAATATGAAATAAAATAAATAGTGAGGCCAAAACTGTGAACTCTTGTGTCGTTCTCATGGACCCAATCTTGGGTCTCGTCTCATCTTGTGAAAACTGTATCTTGTCCCACCCCTAATATTAAATAATAATTATTATATTCTGTCTTTGATTGGATTTCAGTGCCAGTTAATTTCATCACTTGTTTGCCCCATACAGGAGCAGAGAGGAGAGTACCTGTCCCCCTCCAGTGTCCCCCAGCCCCTGTCTTTTCTTATGCTAATGAAAATGCAGTCTCGGGTCCCGAGAACCATCTGCCTTTCCTTGGGGTCCGGGCTTCAGCTCTTCAGATGTGTCCCATTGTCCGTGTGTGTTCAGCCAGAAAGCAGTGAGTACACATGCTTCTATGACCCCAAAACACGTGTTTATCAGAAGCACGAGTGTGTTGTTCATTAGCCTTGATCTGACAAAGGGAGTGGCTGTGCGTGTGGCCTGGCTGTGTTAGGAAGACTATGGAGATACGAGTAGCCTACTGTGATTTCTAAAAGTTCAACTGATATATAAAAAATAGTATAAGTGTATCTTTATAGTTCATTATTAAGAAGCTAAATATTAAGCACAAATTGATTTTTGTTTGCTATTTTGATAAGAGTTTGTCAGGGTTGTGTCAGGGCATCCAGTTCAGATGTGGTTTTTAATAGATGCAATTATATTAATATAATAGCAATTGCATGCAGTATAGATCCTGCAGGACAGAATTTAATTTTAAAAACTCATTATCTCAGTTTAGATTTGCAGTATAATACTTCATTATTCCATTTCCTATCTTTAAAGCTAGGCAATCAGATAAAAAGATTCTGTGATGTCAAATCAGATAAATTTCCAAAAAGTGGTACAACTGTTATTGATTCCAGAGGGTGCCGGTGGTGGAGATTCACTGCATGAGACTGAATAACTTGACATTTCAAACGCAAAGGCTGATATGAATGAACACTAAGGCAATAAAGAAAGTTTTCCGGTTAAAAAATTGGCCAATTCTTTTGACATGAACTGGCAGTATCCCACCAGTGACATGATGTCATTTATTTGAGACCTGCACATTGTCAGCGCCTCATGCTTGCGGCTGCATCGAGATTAGTTATTGAACTGGCCAAGCAGAGGAAACAAGGCCGCTTCAGTGGCACAGCGCACAATAAGCCAGCTGTCAGGGGGCGGGGCTTGTTCAAACCGCTGCTTTCCCAAACCAGACTGGTGTGTCGTGGTGCCCTCTGAGAGATGATAGGTGCTACTGTGCAAGGACTGATTTATATTGATACATGCTTGGATAAAAGACAAGGAAGTGAGTCTTCAAACCAAAACTGAGCAGTGTACCATCAACTCAATACTGCAATTAACAAGAAAAATCACAATTAAGCATTTTTAATTAGAATTAAATTGCCATATTTTGGAATAGAGACATTTTTGTTGTTTTAGATAGTGAGAATGCAAACAATGACATTTGTAAATGAAGAAAGGAAGGCATAGTCACTATATTACTTGAGCTCAAACATCGAAAAACAACCATTATTAGCTAAATCCACCATGTTTTTGTACCAACATGCAAAACATCCATAGAGATGCATTAGCCTAAGCAACTTTAAAAAAAGTAATGTTGTGGAACAATCCGATAAACTGTTGGATCACTACTGGTAAAAGTAGTGTAAGTTTAGTATTTAGCAGCATCTTAAAATCCATATTGGTTTACCATTAGGCTAACTGAATATTCTATGAGGTGTGATGACACCATCCTGAGCTCTATTGATACTGATAGAAAGAAGATAAATTGTTAGACCACAGTGGAATATGACTGGTGATTCACTGACAAGGAAAAGTTATATCAAATTTTGACTGAATAAGGCATTGGACATTACTAACCTTGCATGCATATCTGTGTTATAAATCCTTTAGTAATCCATTCTTGGATTTAGTTTTTATATTTCTTATATTTCTATAATAATGTTAAATGCTGGAAAAGTTTAATGAGAACTTAACTGCTGTGTCATCTGCATACAGCTCACATCTGTCTGGCATTACTATAATGATAACCACACACTGTAAATTATCAATATATGTTTGCCTTTATCAGCAGGATAGAGCCCTACTAACCTCGATTGTGTTCCTTTGGGGCTAATCTGTGCAGTGCCAGCACCCACTACAAGTTGTTCTCTCTGTTATAGTGGGAGCATGAGCATGACCTATTATCTTTTACATGCCAGGTTAAAGGCCCAGGGCTTACAGAAGTTAATCTTGCATGATAAGTGAAGGGCCATACTGTTCATCACTGTGAATATGACTGAAGCTTTTTTATCATTCCATAGCGTTTCCCTTGTTAAACTTTATTTGCATCAATTTAAGACAAGGTTACAAAGTACACAATATAAATAAATTCTCCTTTTTGCTGTTTGCTTTATAATTTAAAAAAGTTGACTAATACAGCATTGGCATATTAATCGACTAAACAACTAAAGGTGTACAGCCCTATGATCCTTAACTGGTTAAACAGAATATAAACAATAGTTTAGATTTGTGAATAACTCTAAACATTGTAATAGCCTTTGAAGTTCGCCAAGGTCATGTTTTATGGCAATAGTAGCAAGAAGTGCACTTGACCTGTTCAGCTTGGCTCCTCTCATGTATCATCATTTCCTGTGAGTCTGGCACGATGGTGAACCCTCTGGCCCCGCTCCTCTGACAGACACAGCTCCACTGATGTGATCATCTAAACCATAATTGAGTCAGCCTTATACAGTAGTCAGTGACCACCGCTGTGATATTTGATTCATAAACAAAGAGTCATCATTTCCAAACCATATAGAGGACTCTTACACATATCTGAATGATAAATTAATCTTATGTAGTGTTGTCACAATACTAAAATTTCAAACTCAATGCTGATACTAAGGAAAAGATTCTTTTTATACAATAGCATATAATCAGTAACACAATATAATGGTTGTTTCTTTAGTAATACCATGTGGGCTTATGTCTCTATTAGGAAATGTTCTGTTTATGAAATTTTTTTAGACAACCCCTAATCTTATGCAGTATTTTTTATTTTTTCATCATAATTGAAGATTATAGCTAAGATGAAATGTATTGAAATAAATCTTTTTGTGCTGGCATAAAAAACAAAGAGCAGTAAAAAGTAAATAATATACACACATAAATATAGATATTGTTATTATGGGCAAACAGAGGTCCTTAAGAACAGATGATGCTTCAGCAAATTGTATTCACACTTTCCTTCCCTTTTCCTGAAAACATAAGTTGCACTTCCTAAAATGTTGCAATGTCTTGTGTGAATTGTATACTTATGTAATGTATTGTATAATCTGCGCTTTAAAGCTTGTTGTCTTGTTTACAATATTGTGTATAGGGAAGCCTCATATTGCTTCTGGGATTTCCTACTCACCAAAAACACACTTGGAAATTGTAGAAAATATGTTGCATTTATTATAATTATAATACAAAAAACAAAGATATTTACAGACTTCATCTTCAGCCTCCAAGTAGCACCTTTGGCTCCCTCCTCCATCACATATTCAACAATCGTATCTCTATAGGCCATCATGCCTCAGCTCTACTTGTATATGATTGCCAGTTTTCAGGTAGTTCAGGTAGTTCAGGTAAATTATTACTGCATATAACCCTATTCACAAATGATTGGACCAGTACATATGATACAGAAATGAATGAGCATATTTTATCCCCATCCTAGTAATATGTCACTATACTGTCAATGTGTTGAATTAAAGTGTCGACCAGGGCAGGCTGCTGACATTGCTGGGGTATTTCCTTACCAGAAACTGGTTGGGCTCTTTCTCTGTCTTGATCTATTCACAAGGAGTCACATGGGAGGAAGTCACAAGATAAAAAAATTCACACCGCAAAAAATGTATCAGACTGTAGTTTTCAAATGACAATAGTTTTTGATCATGGTGAATATGTTCTCTCAGATGTACTGTCAAATGTGCAACTATGATACATGTATTATAATTGCATCCTATAGACTTATTGATACTTTGAAATGCTATATTTATTATGTATTTGGTATGCCTACATGCATAGTTTACCCCGTGTACTGTGATCTTTTTTGCCTACTGGGCGAACCATAAAAGACTCCTTTCAATTCTGTTTTACTAATATTTTGCATTGAGCTGGTAGATCTAGTATGCATTGGTCTTTACTGGTTATTTTTTCTGTGTATTATCAGATCTGCAACACTTTATGCAAAACTGACACAAGACTTATCTGCAGCCTTATATTTATATTTATCATTGAAATGCAAGGAAACAGTGCACCATCATGAACAGACACGTACCGACATTTGAACTTATTTTTATAAGTTCACTGTATTGAACATAGTTATCATGGATCATGCAGCCCCACTCTCTTGTGAAGGCCTATGGGAAGGTGTCTGGTTACATCTTCAGGACCTCCTCTGAGCAAGCGTTACATGTCAGCCATGTTACTCTCCTATACCAGAGGCATCGACATTACAGGGTTGTCAGGACGACCAGCATGATTCAGAGTCTCAGCTGTGGGCCTCCACCTTGAGCTAAAAGCACTAGCCATGAGACTGAGCAGATGCTGTGCCAGGCAGCCAATCACAGGTGAGCTGTAGGAAAAAGATGACATCATAGGCAAATTAGGGCAAGCGTTTCTCCTTTTGTGGTTGTTGTCTCCTCCTACTCCAAATTTATTATACTATACTATTATATTATACTGTTATTTTAAGTGTAGTAAATGGCTTTAAGTTTTATGTATTGCAATTTTTAACCCATACACACATGTATCTGCTTGTATTTTTAAAGAATATAAAATTAGAATTCATTTTACTTATTTGTTTTAAATTAAACCTTAATGTACTTTAAAACACATGACTTACTTGAATATTTAGAGCCTCAATCGAAATATTGAAAACATAACACAACATTTTAAAAACATTTTATAATTTTTTTTATTTAAAACATCAATTGGTGGTTGATTTATGTTTCTCTTTCTATTGAACATAAATTGCATTCTGGTTTCTGTTTCAGAGGCTGTATTGAACACCCTCCCGCCTGAGCCTGAGTCAGGACTGGTCTGTCAAACACAAAACCAACCTTCCCCTCCTGCTGGTGGCTCCTCCCCCAGACCTGCTGCCCGTTTTAATATTCAGCCCCTCAGCCAATGGGGCGAGCAGGGTGGATGACATCATGGGCTAGGGAACAGTGAGCAGCCAGTGAAGCATCCAGCCTGCCGAACAAGCTTGCTTTTAGGGTCAGGAACTGGTCTGACAAGAGAATGGCGATCCTGCCTCTAAACTGTCACTAGGATCTTGGCGATGAATCAACCAGCACCTGCGCCTCAACGGAGAGACAGCAAGCTAGAGAATGTGAAGATATATTTCAGGTAAATCCCAGAGTGTGCAGTGGTGATGTGAGGGGAAGGCAGGAGGGAGGAGAGAGGGAGGAGGGAGAGGCCGTGGGGGTGCTTTGTAGCCCTTTTTTCCTCCTTCACTCTGCATTCTGCTCCGCTAAGAAGGCTGCTGTTTCACTATATGCCTTGGACATGACTGGTTCCATCCTTTGGTTTCGACATGCCTAATATGGTGTATCCTTGACGGCATCTCCTCATCCCTGTGTGCGCTCCCTGGTGCCTCACAAATAGCATCTTTATTGATGAGGAGGTGTTGAATCAATGGTGCCGCTTGTGCAGGCCCTGTGTCTATGTGATTGTGTCAGTGCTAGAGCAGCAGCTGCAGCGGCAACAGAAAATAAGCTATGCTATTTTGGGTTTGGAGACCTGAGGCTGGCACCGGGATATGGACCGAGGTGATGGATGGTTAATGTGCTGATGGATGCTCTTTTGTTATGTACAGAAGATCTACAGTGGGGTTGAAATAAGCTTTTGTCTATTTGTGTCCTCTAATGCACACCCCACACAGAAACACAGCTCTTTCTCATGCCTGTAACATGGACGTGTGGAGCACTTTGATGGCGACTGTAGTGACAAGGAGATATACAACATCTGGTCACCTGACTTCAATGGGGATCGGAGTGGGGGTGGGAGCCAGTCCTGCGAAAGCTCAGCTATTCCACCTCTGATTCTTCCACAGCCGTCAGCAAAGAGCCGTGGAGGGCTTGGCAGAAGTATATGCTGAATGTTGTGCAGTTGTGGCAGTGTTGGGTAGGCTCCAGCTGGAAGGAGCGTCAGGGCCAGGCTCAGGAGAAGCAGCACAGTCATGCTCAGGTTTGGGCCTACATAACCAGTGACCTGTTGTCGGACTGAGGGATGTGAGGAAGGCATCAGTGATGGAGGAGAGTCTGAAGATTAAAGGAGGAAACTGGGGGATGGGGGGATTCTACTTCTGTGCATGTGGTCTGCAATATTGATGGACCCAGACAGTGTTCTAGTCACACATAGACTGGCTTTATCTCACAGTATCCTTCATGTTACTGTGTTTATCAACCATTATCTTTTTCATCCAGATTACAGTGTGATCAAATAACTACTGAACACAAAACCACAATTGTCTTTTCATCTGATATCACACACTTGTGTTATTTAGTGGCATTGGTGTGTAGTAGTAGGGCTTCTCTAGATTCCCAGGGTTAATGCTCATATTTTTGAGGCTGCTGCTGTGAGCAAGATGCTGAACTACACTGTCTCCATACATAATATATTGATCATGCCCTTATCTACACGCACAGACATCCTGTCTGTTTTAAATGACTACCTCTACCTATATTTTACACTTATGCTGGGCATGTCTGACAGAGTGCACGTAATGGCACATATAATGAAATTTTTATATGTGCAGCCTAGACACATGAGCAGTTAGCTTGACTGCTCAGTTTTACTATGTTTAAAGTATAAAGACAGTCATAGTCAGATGAAAAGGCCATAGACATTTGACATCTGACATTTGTATTTCATTTGCATCAACAAAAAATGAATGAAACTATCCTTTATAACTCCCTGGAAAAAAACTCATAGAAACTGTCTATTATTTTAATATTCTTGTGCTTGGATTTTCCCAGTTTTTCCATTGGCCTCTGTAACCCAACACTCACAGTTTGTCTTACCTCAGCTCAGTGAACAAAAGCCATAGACACAGATCCTCATGTTGGCGAGTGGCCTTCTAACTGCGCTGCCTGAAATATGATAGTAGGACACATATATACAAGTAGGCCTCCATCTGTTGACGACTTAGCCTGAATGAGTTATGCTTGTGGACAGCTCATTGTTCACCATAGAGAGCGTTTAACAGAAGAATGGCGGTCTTTCCGGGGTAACTGTGTGTGTATACAGGGGCTATATAGTGTGGATACTCTTGCAGTAGGTGTGTCAGGGCTACAGTCTGTGTTGTGGATTAGCATGTAGGATTGGAAGCCATCTGGCCATTTTGTCTGTGCACAGGGAGGGGGAGTAAGTGAGAGAGATGGATGGATCAAGACAGAGGAACATTCACACACTGACACATTGACACAGCTATGTCCGTTATCTCACCCAAGGATGCCTGTTGCTAGCATTAGGGTTGGCTACGTGTTATATAGGTATTTGTATGTAATAATCTAACACTGAAATCCAAGTATTGTGAGAGTGTATATGGGATTAATAGCAGAAGGTATCCAAAGACTGTATCAAATAAAAGGATGAAATGCTGCAGGTTGAGGTGGGTTCAGGTGGTTTAAGAGATTAAGATCTTTTCATGGGTCAACAGTTGAGTTTATCAAAACTAGAGGAGAAAGATTGAAGTGAAGTTAAAAAGCAGACAGTGGTTCCCAACCTTTTTTGTCTGTCTTTTTTTCACACTACCCCCTAATTTGGGTACTAGGCAAGTCAGTCTGTTTACCAGCCTCTTGTATATTGTCAGTTATAAATATTATATTTTCTTGTTTTTAATGTCCAAAATTCTCCACAACATTGGACACAAGGATGTAAAAATTACTACAAAGAATATTTTTATATTTAAATGCTATTCAATTTCACCTTCTTTTACCCCCTGAGTGCTCACATACACCCAGAGGTCCCCTTACCCCCAGTTGGGAAACACTGCCCCAACACACAACTTTTATTCAGTGAATACATGACATAGATGATCAGGACTGTCAACAGACATTTAGTGGCCCGGGGAAAAAAGCCTCACATGCTTTTTATTGTCCAGTAGTCTGTGCCCCCTGCTCATTGAAAAAAAAGTTTAGACAACCCTGGGTTAGTGAGTGGATTTCATTTCTTTAATATGTACCTTCAAATTGTAAATCAATTAAAACCCTGCTGTAGCTAATGTGAAATCTAAATGCACATACACACATTTTTTTCTGGCACCACTCATTTTCACACCTCACTTTTGCACATTACTGTATAGAGACTACATGTGAGAGCGAGCAGGACTAAATATTAAATGACAGATGATCCCATGGGCTGACCCAGCTAGGAGTATGGGAAGGGATAATACCTGGTAAAACTGCTCCTCCTTAGTGAGTGTCAACTAACCTGCCTTATTCCTTTGTTTTGAATGAAAGCACCATTAGCCATCCACCTGCTTGGGTTATATTATAGACTGGCATAATGCACTGTAAAACCACTCAGTCTTTGATCTTGCAGGAGTGTGCTAATAAGAGACAGCAAAGATAGCAATTTCTCTGGAGGTTGGTTTTCACAATTTAAATTTGCAATTTTCACAAGCACAAGGTAGGATGGAGTAAATGATTTATGTGCTGTTTGTAAGTGATTTTAAGCAGATAAAATGGTGTCAAACAATGCTTTACAAAGTGTTATCTTATCTGTTCTAATAGAGCAGCATATGTAGGCAGTTGGAGTTCAGTGATTACCTCATCTGTCTGTGTATGCATTTGATATGGGTAATTGTGGTGTAGCTGGCTTATTATCATGTTGTATAAGGCTTTTGGTAATATGGTTAAAAGAGGTTTTGTTAGCTTTCTAAATAGAAGGAAAATGTTGAGTATTTTCTACATTTGATGGTGGCTATTCGTGTGTCAAACTTCATACATGGGTGGTGGTTAAATCATAGATGTTGGGTAAAGAAAAAACAAACATTTCAATTTTTTTACATAAATAAGTCACTTTTAATCAGTGACAGTCAAATTTTCTCTTCCAATGTCTACTGCCAAATGATTTTTCTGAATGGCTGTAGACTTCTCAGTTAATAAGATCCAACTATATCATTAACGATTAGAAATGACTGAATATCCATCTCAAATAATTGCACATCTCTAATGTTAGAAGCTGTAGCCTCAAGAAATACATATTACTCAGAAAAGCACATTTGGAAGGGCCTCAATATCTAATACTAAGATGCAGGTAATTTTGTGTTTAGCGTTTACTGTTTTGTAATCACCAAATGTAGAGGAAATATCCAATTTGCTTGTATGGATGTTGGCAATGAATTTTATGATCCCACTCATTTAGACTGTGTTATAACCATGCATTTGGCTTGTTATTGCATGAATGTGAAATGAAAGGAGTGGCCATAGCATTGACACTGCGTAGTCCCTCTGCTGATGCTCTCTCATAGTTGTGAGAACTCATTGTTTTCTGCAGTAACGTGTTGACATCTGCGTGACTCTAATTTGACTCAACATGTTTTGTAATTTAAGTTTTCTGGCCAGCAATCTCAGTTTAGCTTAAGTTATCTTTCTCTATTATGTTTTTTGTATTTCTTGCATAATAATCACACCAAAGGCTAAAACAGCTGAGGACCACAGCATGAGCTTTGCAGGATAAGCTGATCATAGTAAACAAGAGCCCTTCATCTTGTCCTTTGAGTGTCCTCTCGCTGTCCCGTCCAAGTAATCAGCATCTCTTTAGAAGAGTGGAGGCCAGTCCAAGCCAAGTCAAACAGAGTGTGTCCTAATCAGAAGAAGGCCGAGCCCTGCCCCCACTGCTGCAGCCATTACGGCTCTGATGTCCACAGGTTCCACATTACAACCTTTTCTTCATTCAAATTCTTCATTAATGTATGAAAACATCTGCTTTTTTTTGAAAAATGAATATTTAATGTGGTAACATGAAGCATACCTGTTAATACACAATAGTCTGAGCTAACATGAACTTTTGTGTCGCCTTGTCTCTTTATGAAACACTGAATTGACCTTTAAGGGTAAAAATTGGGCTTAATGATTTTTTCTTAGAAGAGTCCATTATCAAGCACACCACAGCCATAGATTTGATTTTTGCCATTAGGAGACAGAGGAGATGCTTGTTTGAGGGACCGCTCTCCTGTCTGTCTGTCTGTCTGTCTGCAGTAAATAGGTCAGAGTAGTAAGTGTAAGTACAGCATCACCAATGTCTGCAACAACATTCAGAATGACTGATATACTTGGGATGAAGAAAGATTACTAGTAGTGCATTAAAAGTACTCTTATACGTATTGCAAGTAATATTTCAATACAAGTCATTCAGACAGGTAAAGGATTCCCTACAGCTGTCTAGTGTTTACCATAAAATACTGTTACTATTTACCATAAAATAAAATCTTGCATATACAACAACAGTCTCAAAGGGTTAGCCAGACTAAGATTGATAATATGTATTCTATCAATTGTTGTTTTTCCATCTGAACTGCTATTAAAAAAAATAACAAACCAACAACCGGATGAACAGAGAATATAGGACTTCTAAAAAGAGTTTTGTTTGTATGTGTATATTGTAAGTGTTTTAAATTTTTGTAATTGTGTCTTAAGTCCCACTCATACTAAAATGTACTCAATTCTCCATTGCTGTTACATGAGTCTGCATTAGTATTTTACACCATAATCCTTGTAACGCTGGAAAACTTTTAATGTTTCGATAATGAATGACCAAACGACCTCCAAATTCCTCTTTCTATTTAAAGTTTGGTGCTCCACCATTATGAGCTACTGCAGTCATTGATTGTCTGTGTGTTTTTGCTGACCACATAGTGACTGCATTGATCGCTTCTGTCACTGTTATCTGTTTGCATATGTGATCATGTTGGACTTAAACCACCTCTGCCAGCAGTGTGTTAGATCTATAGAAGTTACTTTATCAAACCGATGCATGATTGTTGCTTTTTTATGCTTTTGTGATTGGTAAACTGTTCTTTAGACCTGCTTAATACCTGGATTAAAAGCCTAATTTAAGATGAAACATTTACTCATGTGATTCCTCATTATTTTATTACTTCCTGATAATTACACATAATAGCCATTGTCAGAAGGGCCTTGTTGCTCTCTCTTTACAGCATAATGCTGTGTTCCTCTGTAAATAGTTCAGTATTGCAGGGTTTTGTTGTTGTGGACACACCTCATAGCTAAGAACCAGTTTGCTGTTGTCTGGACTCTGATTAACCTCCCACTGTGCTTGTATGTTCTCAAGTCATTCAGACAGGTAAAGGATTCCCTACAGCTGTCTAGTGTCATTACACCATCATAGTAGTGAGTCACCTTTAAAGAGAAAGCCAAGAAATCATCCATGTGAAACATATGCTGTGCTAGTTTTAGTTTTAATGTTGGCTACCGGTATGTAGTATCAGACAATAGCCATTTCATCTTTCAGTTTAGACTTAGACTTGTCCTTTAACACTTGTCCTGATTAGGTGCTGGTTTGGTCCTAGTCTAGTCCAGGTTTAGTTCATATTTAAGAAATCAAAATTGCGATGCGGTGTGCGTGTGTGTGTGTGTGTGTGTGTGTGTGTGTGTGGGCAAGTGTGAACAAATTCATAGACTTCATTGCTCCACATGGGAAATTATTTGGACGCAGTGGTACCTCAAAAAACACTATAAAGACAGCACAGTATAACACAGAACTAAAATTGGTTGCCTGGCCAGCGAAAGCCACACACTTTGACAATACTTTATAAAGACAGAATGCAGGAGAGACTGGCTGGTCAGTACTCAGAACTAGTAATAGTAGATGAAATCTGCAAAATAATATAAAAAATACAATACCAGTATACAGCGAGAGGTGGGATTAGCTCTGATAATTAGCATATTGAAGTGTTGGTGTTGTGAATGGTGATTATGTCTTTTTTCATTGTTGACATTTAAGCCTATATGTACACTAAAATGACATGGAATACATGTTGACATTACGTAATCTTAGCAGCTGTCAAAATACAGGTACAAGCCCAGTGTGAAGGGTCAGATGAGAGTAGAAAGAGGGGTGTATGAGTAATAAAAGCTGGTTAAATGAGGGCTTAATAGATTAATCATGATGATACACAAATGATGTAATTGAAAAAAAAATAGAGTTAATTAAATTCTGTTCCGAATGATATGGCACTTGATATGCTTCAAAAAACCTGGAGCAACAGCACGCATCTAATCTACTGTTTTTTTTAAATATTACAAATGATAATAAGTCTATACTTACATTACAACCTTTGATTATACTTACTAAATAATATTTTCAAATTATAATTATTTAAAGCATGACAAAAGACTTAATTGATAATGAAGTCGCTAGGAGTTAGGGTATTTATTAATTAGTTACTAAGCCTGAATTATTCATAAAGACGTATTTTCTTTCAATTTTTTATTATCTTTTTTCATGCTTTATTATGACTAATTAAGGTGTACTTATTATGAAGTGTTATCTTAATTTTGACCCAGACATATTCATAAAAGCACTACATTTTTGTTATTTGAAAAACTACAGATTCATCAGAATTGTTGTTTCAAAGTATGTACTATCTTTCTTTTTTGCATACATTTGTGTTTATATGGTGTTTGTTGAGGTCATGTACCCGAGTGCAAGAGCTGAAAAGTAGTCTTTGTTGCTAATGTAGGCCTGCTCTGTGGGGGGTA
>KN484506.1:17545-42399 GCA_000787095.1 Periophthalmodon schlosseri
AGGTGGCCCGCCTGGGGGGGGGGTGGTGGGGGGTGGTGGGGGGGGCTTTGGGGGGTGGAGGGATGACCGTTTTTCTGGGACGTTGCTGCTGCTGAGCGTATCACATGATGGCCCTGGCCTTGGGGCGAGATTCTGAATCGGAAGATGGTGATGGGACAGTGGGACATCAGGGAATAAGTGGCTGCATGGGACACTTCCTCTGACCACATAACCCTTTAACCACAGCCTGGTTCATGTATAAGGAAATATACACTGTTCTACGAAATTAGTCTAAGGACATTATTTACTAGTTTAAGATGGCAATTTTAGAAGTTCTTTAATAATGAATGTTGTTTTTTTTTTTTTCCTGGAGTGTGTCTAAAACCAGCGGTGCATTTAGAGCAGTCAGTCGCAGTAACAGGAGTGCTCAGCTGAAATAGGCCAGAGATCTGGGATTGCCTCTTTGTCGTACTCTTCCCTGTGTCTCAGGAGCTCTCTATTTGTAATTCACTGGTTTCAAGTGATAAAACTTAGCACCATTAAACTATTAGCCTATATCTTTTGAATTGTCAAAAGTCTTCAAAATGGCATCCGTAACAGGAAATAATAATGAATGAATAAACCTTATCCTTCATATTACCCCATTTAAGTATAAACATGCATCCAATGTTGACCAAATGACCTGGAATCTATTATTAACTCATTCACAACATGGTTTATGTGAGTAACTGCTTCAAGGTCTGTAGCTCACTTATGGCTGTGATGACTAATACTCACATAACATAATATGGACTGGTTAAACATGGATTTTTGATAATAGACTAAAATTATGATTATGATTTAGATTTACCTATGATTATGATTTAGATTTACCTTCTCACCTTCTTGCTGTCTCAGGGATGTGCACACTTGGCTGAGAACAAACTTCCTGAATTTAAATCAAAATAAAACTAAGACTGTGTTGTTTGGTCAAACAAACCCACTGCTTGGGCATGAATCTTGAATCTTTGGGTAATTGTGGACTCTGTTCAAACTGGACAAACACAAGCTCTGTCATAAAGTCCAGCTTCTTTCAGTTGAAGCTTCTTCCCAAAGTAAAGCCCTACCTTCCCCAGGTGGATTTTGAAAACTACGCATTTGTAACGTTGCATCTGGATTATTGTAATTTTTTTGTATGTGGGACAGGACCAAGGCTCCTTGCAGTACTTACAGAATGTCCAGAATGCTCCAGCTCATCTGCTCACAAAAACTAAGAGATGAGACCACATCACGCCTGTGCTGTGCAACCTGTGCTGACTCCCTATTGCATATTGGGTGAAATTCAAAATGTTATTGTGTTTAAATGTCTACACTCTATGGGTCCTCTATATTTGAGGGAGTTACTGGAGCCCAATACTCCACCCAAAGCCCTGAGATCAGCTGATCAGCTCCTGCTGGCTGTGCCCAAAGCCAGGCTCAAAACCAGCTACACACAGCCTTTTTTGTGGCAGAGCCGAGACTACGGAACAGCCTCCTTCTGCCTGTCAGATCCTCTCAGACTGTAGCGCAGTTCAAGACCAGACTAAAAACCCACATTCTAGCTAGGCAGGATCTTGGTGTTTTATTGTTCTTTGCCTTTGTGTTGTATTTTATGTATATCTCTTTTTGTTGACACGTGTGAAGCACTTTGGGCAGCTTATGTTATTTTAAATGTGCAATTGAAATTGAAAAAATGACCTTCTGGCATATGGGTTTAGGTTAGCTTTGTTAAGGTGCTCAACATTTAGGTTGTTAGTAAATTAACATTGCATTTTGATCAGCAACAAACCGCACCTTCTAATAATAAAATGTAAAGCTTATCTTGCTCCTTGGCTTGACGATGCCTTTGTTGTTATTAATGACTTCATCAGTTATTGTTGACACACTGTTCATTGGCAGTAGCAGTGAATCCCTGTCTCCATGTGCTCTCTGTTTCAGGACATTGTGAGTGTTACTAAAGATGTCTGATAGTGCCGATATTGAGGAGAAACCACCAGCCCCCCCCTTGAGAATGAACAGTAGTTCCCGAGACTCTTCATCAGTGAATCACGCCTCCAAACCTCTTCCAATGGCTCCAGAAGAGAAAAACAAGAAAGCCCGCCTGCGCTCTATCTTCCCCGGGGGAGACAAGAGTGAGTCCTTTCTCAAATGATTTCTCACTGACTAAATTAATATGAATATTAATATTATGCATTTTATAATTAATCTGCAGCCAACAAGAAGAAGGAGAAGGAGCGTCCAGAAATATCACTTCCCTCCGATTTCGAACACACCATTCACGTTGGGTTTGACGCTGTAACGGGAGAATTCACAGTGAGTTTTTGCATAGCCTCTTGTACATTCTCATTCCAGGGGGAGAGTTTTATCTGAGGTATGCTGAGCTCAAATCTGTAATTCCCTGGAGGTGACTCTTAATGTAGTTTCGTTCACACAAAGTTAGAAAAGTGAGTGACTTGAATGAAAACAAGTTCATCCTGCGTCTTCAGCTGAAGCTTCTACATTACATTTTAACTGCAGGTTTTAGGTGCAGGTTCTGCTGTAATAACTTTCTAAGATTTAAAATATTCATTTTCATCTTTTGTATGAATTCACTGAGTTTGACATGTTTGAATATTTGAAATTATTGCTAAGTTTACAGCCAAATACACTACACACCACAAGGGTTATTACTAGAAAAAATTTGTTTAGTTTCAGTGGATCTGAATTTGTACCAGTATGAATGACAAATTCATAATGTGAATGTAAAAAAGCTGTCTCATTTAACAGAGCAGCACTGACCATTGAACTACAAAATTACAGACTGCTGAACAAGTCTCTGCACTGTATTTTATATATTTTACTTTTGGTAGATGGAAACATGTACAGGGTGTCCATAAAGTCTCTTTACAATTTTAAAATTGCATCACAAAGGCAAGTGATAAGATACATTAATTAGATTTGTTCTATTGTACTCAGTGGTTATAAAAGTTTGTAATCACATTGGGGTCTGCACGTTTGTGAGTTCCTCAATCAAACATTTCCAGACCGTTGGACTGGAAGGGATGGACCAATTCCATGGTCACCACGTTCATCAGATATCACACCTCTGGATTTCCTTCTATGGAAGGATATTGTGTATTGAACAAAGATACGGGACATTACTGAACTAAAGCTAAAGATAACAGATGCGATTGCAACTATTGATGAGGCTATGCTACAGCGAACATGGCAAGAAATGGAGTATTGCCTTGATGTGCTTAGTGTGACTAATTGTGCCCATATGTATTAAATGATCATAAAAACTTTGGAAGCCACTGAGCACAGTAGAAAGTGTCTGATTAAGATATCTTGTCAATTGCCTTTGTAATAAATGTTTTAAATTGTAAAGAGACTTTATGGACACCCTGTACATTATAGGCCGATCACCCTTCCTGACCAAACCTAGCCCAAGATGCAAGGTGTTCACTTTGGTCACTCACTACTGGCAAGTTACCCTATAGATGTATGCATTATACCTTCTACACTTCTAGTTTTTATATGTAAAAAGATACATCCCCCTTTTTTAATACTTGTCAATGCCTGTGTCTTCTTTGTCCTTGTGTCCACCAGAGCTGCTATTTAGCCCAATGTGTCTTGTGTTGTCACAGGGAATCCCGGAACAATGGGCACGACTCCTCCAAACGTCCAACATCACCAAACTGGAGCAGAAGAAGAACCCCCAGGCCGTGCTGGATGTACTGAAGTTTTATGACTCCAAAGAGACTGTCAACAACCAGAAATACATGAGTTTCACCTCCGGAGGTCAGTCCATGTGGAAGATAACATCAACATCTGCTGTACAAAAGGAACTCGTTTTGAGTGTTCATTGTCTTTAAAACTGTTTTTCGGTTCTAGACAAATCTGCACATGGGTACATCGCAGCAAATACTCTGGTAAGTTACATTAATATCGAAATCAATAGAAGTGCAAGAGTGAGACACACGTAACCTAGATAAAAAATGGCATTTAATTTGGTGCGTGCTGCTTTAAATATACTGGTCTTATGAATAATAGCACAGGTAAGTTCAAACATAATGTTACCTAATACAATATATGAAGTAAGGACAGTTGTGCATTTTTACTTTTAATACTTTTTTTCATTCTCATCATGTAGTTCTCAACAATATCTGACCTTGTTCTGGACAGTTTAGTGCCCTCAGCTCTGCAGAGTGCCTTGACTGTTGAGGCCGTGCCAATCAATGTGATTCTCTGCATCAGAAACTGTAGAGAGGGAAGCCAGTGCTGCTCCTGTTTCTTTTTCCAATCGACTTAACCAGAATTTGACATAGCCATAGACGAGCCCGCACATCGAGGAGGACTCCCACTGTGTTGACCTCATTCCTTTGGCCAGAGTAATCTATGCTTTGAATACTGTGGCCTGTAGCACGCTCAGCTGCGCAGAGAAGTGGCATCCAAGTGTTGGCTGGATTCACTGCCCCGGGCGACCACACTGAGATTACTCTGTGCCGGGCTTTGCTTAGAAGAGATTTTTCATAAGCGGCGAGCGAGTGAGCGGGTGACCGTGCAAGGTTGTGTGAGGAGATTTCTGTCACAGTCCGAGCCCCACGGAAGTGACTCAGCTACATCCAGCACTGGCCACACTGTAAAGCCAAACGGTGGAGGAGACAGCAGCAAGCAGCATCTAATGGCACAGTATTACAGATTGAAGGAGATACGGACCCTGTTGAATTGTCTTTGTCACATGTAAAACATATCCTCTCCTTTACGCAGCTTTATCTGAGTTGACCCATCTGTAGGGTGACCACCTGTCCCTCGTCCCACTTTTTTATGTCACATAACAAAAAAATGGAGATTTACATACATACTCCAAAATATAAAGTAAAGTGATGCCCTTATACTATTCAGAGGGGGCAACCTGCGTACAGCCTGCCGGAAGTCATTAGAAAGAAAAAATCATTTTAAAATGTATAAAATTGAAATGGCACCACTGACCCATAGTCTTTGAACTGCTTGTCTGACAGAGTCCATTAGAGACCTGCTTTCATTCGGCTCTGTGTTCAGATGTTACATGTACTCAACTTGGGCCTTGAACTCCTCTTTACCACTGTGAAGGCCAGTATGAATAGTGAATTAATGTTTTGCTTTGGCTCTAAGCACCATAGTGTAAAAACAGTCCCTGTGTGAGATACATGATGAATCTCAAAAGCATCTGTAGTATTTTTTTACAAGACGCTGTTATAATCTCAGGAGGACATGTTGTGTTGTAAGTAATTAGCAGAGCAGTGTTGTTGGCGCCGTGTTTTGGAAAAGCTTGACAAGAGTTTCCTCGTCTGGGCATCGGTTCAGTCTTTATTGTTTAGTTTTATCCTTGTACTGGCTTTGTTTGTTTACAAAGTTGTAATTGGTCAGTACACGAACAATTGTGCATTTGATTGGCTTACGGAACTGGTGTGTTACTAAATGGACACATAATTATAATTTTATTATTCTCAAACTATTTCTGCATTTTGCAATTATTGAAAGAGTTTGTATTCAGTTTCCTTGACAAGTTTAACTTTTGAATGTAGTTTTGCAGACTAACCATGTCCATCGCTTATAGTTGATGATAGCTGTGTCAGTTTTCAGGATCTTTCATGATGCTCTTCTAAGATATAGGAGCAATAGTGTTTTTAATGTATATGCCATATTTGTCATATTTTGATCACACCTGCGCATCCCTCACACAAACATTTATGTATAACTACCATAAACATGATGCGGTCTTAAGTATTTATTTAGTTAGTTGAACATGACCATGGTTTGCTGTGTATTTTGAAGTTAAAGTTGGACCAGACTTCCAGCCCTCAGCAGCATAACTCCTGCCCTCTCCCCCTTCCCCTCAAAACACCTCTGTGAAACACTGTGTGGCTTTGTTTTGAGTAAATGATCCCATTTTTAACACTCAGAACCGGCTGCTGTCGTCTGGGCCTCCCGTCAGCCTCAGAACCTGCAGCGCATTATTTGACAAGGTAACCTACATTTACTTTCCACTTGACTTACCTCTTCATTGGCTTCTTCAGCTAAATTTGATCCTCCTGATTCAAAAACTGTTGGGGGTGTGACCCAAGCACCTCTTGTGTTTTTATTCAGCTGTTTCTATTGGAAACAGCAGGGCAGGGGCGCATGCCACAGAGGGCTGTGACTGTCCAGCCTCTGCATGTGTGAGCTCATACTCCCAGTCTAACCTCATCATCATTAGGCTGTAGACATCACCGCATGGCCTGAAGCAGCACAGACACTGCTTTAGCCACTCATCTGCTGCAGAGTTGGGCCTGTCCTGTGTGAAGCAGACAGGAGCCCACCTCAGCTCACTGGGGCCTCCCTCACTCCCTTAATTCACTCAATGCTCTACCTCATGCAGACACTGCTCATTTATTTTCATCTTTGGGTTTGAAATTACCTCTTTTCAATATTTCAATGTTTGTAAAAGATGACACCCAGTTGTCATGATCCCTGAAAAACTTACCATCACCTTTTCATACCAGACTTCACCTCTTCCGTGTGATATTTGTAGACACTAACTTTGTAGAGATACTAACTTTTCTCATTTCTCATTGCTTTTAACAGTACTAGTAAAACAATTTATTATCGTTTAAATGTCTTTTTTCCAAGATTTTTCCAATGTTGTGATCTCATCTGTCCATTTATGCAGTAACAGGCAATAGGCATTTTGAACTAAAATAATTCAAATTCATCATCTGAAGCAAAACTAAAACACATCTTATTGTTAAATGTATTGGAGAAAAAAATCCTTTGCAATCATCAAATCATTTCCTATATTGAACAGTTAGTAGAAAGTATAAATGCTACAATAAAGATTTCCTGTCTAGTTCCACTCAATTATTTTACAAAACTTTCAATTATAATCAATTATAATTGTATGTTATTCTCAGGGTGCCAAAACCTCCACGGAGCCCCCCATCGCTCCTCCAGTCTCAGAGGAGGAGGATGAGGAGGAAGAAGAAGAGGAAGAGGAGGAAGAAGAGGAGGAGGATGAAGATGAGGTGCCTCCCATGATCGCCCCTCGGCCTGAACACACCAAATCTGTATGTCTACTTTTACATTTGTTTAACCTGTTGATCTGTTCTAGTTTATTAATGATTCAAATCCAAACAGATTTATACACGGTCTGTCATGGATCCTCCAAAGCCCCCTACCCCAGTTAAAGAGGTGCCCACTCCTCCGGAGTCCCAGGTGCAGCCCGACAACACAGCCAACACCCTGTACCGCAACACGGACCGGCAGAGGAAGAAGTCCAAGATGACAGATGAGGAGATCCTGGAGAGACTTAGTAAGTATCTAAAAATATCTGGATCTGGAGAAGTGTCCTGGGCCCCGAAGTTTTTTTCTTTTTGAAGCTATAATGAATCTCCAGAGCTCTGTGACATCAAATGCATACTTATAATGTATTTTACTTCAAATATTGTCTAGGTCATACCAGCTTGGTTGTTAGTATGCTTATAATAATAATATGTAATAATATGTAAATCAGAATCTATGGACTGGTGTCAGTAGTAGGAAGAACATGACAAAAGAGTTGCTGAATCCCTCCCATTAAACTTTTTTCAGATAGTTTCTGGATCCTCCAAAATCACGCATCCTTGACCCCAAAGCTTTGCATGAACTCTCTGAAGACAAGAATGCAGTGCAGTTTGCCAAATAGCTTTGTACTGTGATAGATTTTTAAAAAATGTATACTTATGCCTCTACATTTGTAGACATCAAATCAGTCTAAAATAGAAGTTCACCTCACAGCTGTGTATTTTGTGATTATTGCAGCCTCTCTCTGACACACACGGGCTTAATCAGTTATACATGTTTATTTTTCTTTCTGACTCAGGGAGTATTGTGAGTGTGGGAGATCCCAAAAAGAAGTACACGCGCTTCGAGAAAATTGGACAAGGGTAAGTCAATATCTTGTTAAACTGTAGCAACAGTAAAATATGACCTAAAAACAGAGGTTTAGTATTTAACTAGTTTGTGTGTCCTCACATGAGAGTAGCAGGGACTGGTTCATTATTTAGAGCGCTGAGTGGACACTGGTGTACTGTATCTGACAGAGAAAGGACAGGAGCTGCTCCAGGTCTCTGGTTTCAGAAGTTACTTCCAAATAAGGGTTGAATCCACGCATACATTCCTCTGACTGCACACACTTATTGGAAACCATAAATTATTTGTGTTTGTGCTCCGTTTGCAAAATTTGCTGTCTCAATACAAAGAGATGTGTTTTTGAGCCACGCATTATGGTGGCATTAACAATACCCATATCAATAGAGGGGCTTAAATCTGAATTTCATGGCATAATATTGATTTATTTTTTCTAGGGCATCTGGCACTGTGTATACCGCTATAGACATAGCAACTGGCCAAGAGGTTTGAGCAAAAATACTTTTATTTTATAGCTTTAGATTTGAAAAGGTTTCACAGTTATGGTAATAAAGTGATGGTCTTGTCTTAGGTGGCCATTAAACAGATGAATCTGCAGCAACAGCCCAAGAAGGAGCTGATCATCAATGAGATCCTGGTGATGAGGGAAAACAAGAACTCAAACATAGTCAATTATCTGGACAGGTGAGTTTTAAATTGTATACTTTACCTATATAGTCAATACATTCACAATCATATCCACACGTACACAGCTAGTATTTCACAGACCTATTTTATAGATAAAGGAAAACACAAAAACAGATGTATATGAGCTCGCAGCTTTACTCTTACTCTTACTATTTCTGTCCCCATAATGGAGGCACCAGAGCTGAGGAAATTGTGCTTTACTGCCACCTGCTGTCCGCATATTTTTAAATAATCATGTTTCAATTTTCTTTTATTTTTTTACAATTCATTTTGAAACATTAAAACACTATTTATTCATTGTATGTTCCAAATTTTCTTTTATTTTATTGTTAAGTCTTTTCACAATTATTTGGTATATTAATTCAAGTCAACTCAAAATTACTCATCTGTTTTAATGGTTTATTCCCCTCAGTTACTTGGTGGGAGACGAGTTGTGGGTGGTTATGGAGTATTTGGCTGGTGGCTCGTTGACAGATGTAGTGACAGAAACGTGTATGGACGAGGGCCAGATCGCTGCGGTCTGCAGAGAGGTACTACGCCAATTTTACACTTAATCAGCAGCTTCCTCTTGGGCCTGTCCTCTGTGTCATAAAGCAACTGACCTTTATGTTATGATCCAAAAAATGACTTGCAGTTTGTGCACACAGTGTCTTCAGGCTCTGGACTTCCTTCACTCCAACCAGGTCATTCACAGAGATATAAAGAGCGACAATATCCTCCTTGGTATGGATGGATCTGTCAAACTCAGTAAGTCCAATCCTTGTTTTATCAACACAAGTAAGATATATCACCAAGTTTGTACTGTATAACCACTGATTAAATTATTGTCCCCCAACAGCTGACTTTGGGTTCTGCGCTCAAATAACGCCAGAGCAAAACAAGCGCAGTACAATGGTAGGCACGCCCTACTGGATGGCTCCAGAGGTTGTGACGAGAAAAGCCTACGGCCCCAAAGTGGATATCTGGTCTCTGGGCATCATGGCAATAGAAATGGTCGAAGGAGAGCCCCCCTATTTGAATGAAAATCCCCTGAGGGTAAGAAGCACTGTGTGATGATTAGGGACATCACAATATCAAATTTGAGTGTTACAATTATTGTGAGAGGAAACATTACATAATCCAAGTCCTTTTTAATACATGACCAACTTTGGTTCTTTTTAAAGACAATACAGTAGGAGATGCATTTACCTCCTTGAACCACCACCTTAACATGGTGGAGGGGTTTGAGCACCCGAATGATCCTGGGAGCTATGTTGTTGGAGGCTCCATGCCCCTGGTAGGGTCACCCATGACAAACAGGTCCTGGGGGACGGGTCAGACTAAGAGCAGTTCAGAAACCCTTCATGGTGAGGATTCAATCAAGGCCAGTTACGTCGCCCGGACCGGCGTTACCAGGGCCCCACCCTGGAGCCAAGCCTGGGGTGGGTGCTCGACAGCCAGCACCTAGTGGCCGGACCTTTCCCCACAGGGCCCAGCTGGGCACAGCCTGAAGGAGCGACGTGGGGCCGTCCTCCCATGGACCCACCACCTGTGGGAGGATCCGTGAGGGGCTGGTGTGGAGAGTTCTGGGCGGCAGTCAAGGGCGGGCCTCGATGACCGGACCTCTGGACATGGAGACGGTCTCTGAGGACATGGAATGTCACCTCGCTGGGGTGGAAGGAGCCTGAGCTTGTGCGGGAGGTTGAGCGTTACCGGCTAAATATATTAGGCCTCACCTCCACGCACAGCTTGGGCTCTGGAACCCAACTCCTTGAGAGAGGCTGAACTCTCCATTTCTCTGGTGTTGCCCGCGGGGAGAGGTGGTGAGCTGGAGTGGGCTTGCTTATTGCCCCACAGCTCAGCCGCCACGTGTTGGAGTTCATCCCGGTGAACGAGAGGCGTCCCTGCGTCGGGGACAGGTCTCTCACTGTTGTGTCAGCCTACGGGCCGAACAGCAGTGTCGAGTACCCGGCCTTCAGGGAGTTCCTAGGAGGGGTACTAGACAGTGCACCGACCGAGGACTCTGTTGTTCTACTGGGGGACTTGAACGCTCACATGGGCAACAACAGTGACACCTGGAGAGGCGTGATCATGAAGAACGGCCTCCCGGATCTGAACCCGAGCGGTGTTCTGTTATTGGACTTCTGTGCTGGTCACAGTTTGCCCATAACAAACACCATGTTCGAGCAAAAGGGTGTCCATCAGTGCACGTGGCACCAGGACACCCTTGTTGTCGTGTCATCTGACCTCTGGCCACGTGTCTTGGACATTCAGGTGAAGAGAGGGGCAGAACTGTCAACCGATCACCACCTGTTGGATTCGCTAGGTCTATCCGGCTTCCTCCTCCACCAGTTGAATTTGCTGGCGGAGGAGGAAGCTGGATAGACCTGGCAGGCTCAAGCGTATCGTGAGGGTCTGTTGGGAACGTCAGGCGGAGCCCTCTGTCAGGGGGGTCTTCAACTCACACCTCCGGGAGAGCTTCTCTCAGATCCCGGGGAAGGCTGGGGACATGGATTTCGAGTAAGCCATGTTCTCCACCTCTATTGTAGGCCGCTTGCAGCTGTGGTTGTAAGGTCTGCGGTGCTTGTCGCGGCGGCATCCCCCAAACGTGCGAACGTGGTTTTCATCCCGGTCGCGGAACACTGGATCAGCTCTTTACTCTCCATCAGGTGCTCGAGGGTTCATGGGTGTTTGCCCAACAAGTCCACATGTGCTTTGTGGATCTGGAGAAGGAATTTGACCTCTGCTCCGGGAGTATGTGGTCTGGGGCCCTTTGGTAAGGGCTGTCTGGTCCCTGTATGACCGGAGCAGGAGCTGTGTTCGCATTGCCGGCAGTAAGTCAGACCTTTTCCCGGTGCATGTTGGACTCCGCCAGGGCTGCCCTTTCTATTCATTGTTTTTATGGACAGAATTTCTAGGTGAAGCCAGGGACTCGGACTGTTGTGGTAAAGAAGGAGCTGAATCGAAAGTCAAAGCTCTCGATTTACCAGTCAATCTACATTCCTACCGTCACCTATGGTCATGAGCTTTGGGTAATGACCGAAAGGACAAGATCGTGGACACAAGCGGCCGAAATGAGTTTCCTCCACAGGGTGGCTGGGCGCTTCCTTAGAGATAGGGTGAGGAGCTCGGAGTAGAGCCTCTGCTCCTCCACGTTGAGAGGAGCCAGCAGGTGGCATCTGTTCAGGACATGTCCCACCGGGAGGAGGTCCTGGTGAAGACCCAGGACCCGCTGGAGGGACTATGTCTCTCACCTGGCCTAGGAACGCCTTGGGGTGCCACCGGAGGAGCTGGAGGACGTGTCTGGGGTGAGGGATGTCTGGGAGTCCCTGCTTGGACTGCTGCTCCCACGAGCAGCAGTCCAAGGATAAGCGGAAGGAAATGGATGGGTGTATTTACCTTGTTGACATGTTTTGGATGCTAGCCGCAAGCCATCTTCATAACTGTTAGTTCTTTAAAATGAACCCAAGTTGCTAAGAAACATCACAATGTAACAATTATTCATGATTACTGACGAGTAACTTTGTCACTGTATTACTATAAGAAGTAATGTAAAGGTAGAAGATAATGTCTAATCTGTTTGTCTGCTTTGTATCCAGGCCCTGTACCTTATAGCAACTAACGGCACTCCAGAGTTGCAAAACCCAGAGAGACTGTCATCAGTTTTCAGAGACTTCCTCAATCGCTGTTTGGAGATGGACGTTGACCGCAGAGGCTCAGCCAAGGAGCTTCTGCAGGTAAAAGCATCTGCAAATTACTTGAGCATTATGTCATCGTACAAACCAGCAGTCCTAATGTCCTCCATTCCCCTTGTAGCCTCCAGGGGGCATCAAACCTGTATTTGTCTCTTCATTTGCTAATAGCAGCCTTCTTTTCTGATTCTGCAGCATAACTTCCTGAAGCTGGCAAAGCCTCTGTCCAGCCTGACGCCTCTGATTGTAGCTGCAAAGGAAGCCATAAAGAACAGCAGTCGCTAAGACGTGCCCTGTCTCCAGGCCCAAAGCTGCAGCACTTACACAGGAGAAGTGCATTTTGGGTGTTTGGATGGTGCATGGTGTGTCTGAGACATCTCCATATGGGTTACTGTGTAATTTTATTACACAGGGACTATACCCCAGGCTCCATATGCAGGACGGACACTGGCCTTGCAGCCTCAAGCTCAAAATTTGCCTCCATGTTTCCTTTTCCAGCACTGTACAAACAGTGCATTTCGACCTGTGTCTGAATGTGTGTTTGAATGGTCATGTTTGGAAGGCTCCCATACCAAAAGAAGGATTGGTAAAAGCCAGGAACTTCAGGAGTGAGTACAAACCGCCTGTGATCCCTTTCCAAGCTTTAGGTCAGTTTCCTTTAGTCCCTCAGTCCTGTTTCTGGAGGGACTCTGGATCCTACATTTCCTGCATGACAACAACTGTGTGAGCAACACTGCTGCAGATTTCACATCTCAAGGTGGCACATTACTGTGTAGATGTGTGACATAATGTGAGTGTGTGTGCGTGTGTATGTGTGTGTGTGTGTGTGAGTGTACAGTGGATGCAGATGAAGTGCGAGAGTGATTTAGTATTTATCTTATGGACATCATGTGGACAGGAACATCAGTTTACCACTTTAGTTCACCAAAATATTTAAATTGAAGAATGATTTACAACACAGAAAACTCAAATACTTTAATGTAGTATTGATATTTATGGTACTAGCAATGTAATTGCAGAATACTAAGCAAACTCTAAACTAACTAATTGACCACTAATATGCAGGATAATAAATCTGTTCAGGTACTAACCTAAAGTATACGCCAAAGTACAGTTCAATATTTCAGACAGCATGCTGTAATGGTCTGTGTACGCTCCAGCTCAGCACTGCTTATCTCTGCTGCTTTACATGTGCCTGTTAAACCAGGGAACAATAGGACATCTCATGAAAGAAAAATCATAACAATATAAAACAGTGACAGCTTCAATTTAAATTGTTATAGTCATTCTGAGGCTTTGAACAGAAATCAACATGTTGTTTTAGCTGCTGCTCATGATACAGTGTCTTTAAATTGTGTCTTATGTGATGTTTGTTACGTGACCTGTGTGTGCTGTAGTGGGTGGCTTATTAGAAAGAAACATCTTTTTTATGACTTGTTTAATGACCAATACAAACCGGAAACTGTGGAGCAAACTATTATGTTGTGTCTTTGTTACCGGTTTAAAAATGCTGAAAAGTATGCCTGCTTTGTGTTCATATAGTGTGTATTTTTTACCATTTAGCATCCCTGTGTGAGTGTGTGTGTGAGGGAACTGCCTCAATCTGCACTATAGTTAATGCCTCACTTGTATGTTCCACTCTGAGGTGCAGGGTAAGCTGCTTGGTCATACTAACCTCCATTGTACAGCAAATGTACACAAGATTGGAGGTTGCAACAGAGCCCATGCATGAAACACAAACTTAACACTGTATCTCATCTTCAAATAGATTGTTAGGATATTTATGTATGTATGTAAATATAACAGGAGGCCACCTTTTTCAAAATATAAATCAATATTCAGGTTGCTGTATGTATCATTAAATGTTTTGCACCCTGGAAGAGGAGAAATACACTTGTCGCTGCACTCCTGGATACCGCTTTGAGCTCATCGGACGCTCTTTGATTGGGACAAAAAGCCGAAAATGCACTCCTCTGTGTGCAGGCTCACACAGACTATCCCAGTGTCCCCTGTGGACATCCCATCTGAGGATGGGACGCTCTAAATGTACAGGTCTCAACTATGAGCACAACAAGAGACAACACGGACTCCACCCCCTCTTTGTGGTTGCTCCTGTACATTCCTATCATTTGAATGTGTAAAACGTGGTGTGATAAAATCCTCTATTAATGTGTATCAAGAGAATGGAACAAAGACAAAAAATGTTACTTTTTAAATTATTATCATTATTATTACTCTTATTCTTGTCTAGCTTTGTAAAAAACTGCTGATCCATCCGGCATACCTCAGCAGACTTTCCCCCATCTCGGACACGGACAAGCTTATGATGGGGAATTGAGGTTTTGGATAAACTATTTTTAATTGTGGTTGAAGCAATAGACTTTTTGAACTTTGAATTGTGCATGGCTGTGTCTTGAGTGTAAAAAATGCAGTTTGGGAACTGGACTGAAATAAAAAAAAGAGGACAAAATTCACAGTTCCTCAAATTCTTGTTTTCTAAAAAATATTTATTTTGACACAACTTGTAAAAGTGTAAAAAAAAATATTCTAGGTTAAAAATCGAGGTAAATTTTCAGAGGCATTTGGATTGGCAACATGTGAAAATTCAACCTTTCAATACATTTGTAAATTGGATTTCAGTTAATATGATTTAATAAGAATATAGTTGCAATGTTGTGATTGCCTCAATTCGGTCTCTTAAAATTAACTGAGCTACACAAAGTTAATGGTGGTTTTGACAGAGAGATAGACATCACAATTTGACAGTTGGCCAAAACACATACTATAGTCTAACCAACCATAATAGACCGTTTAACAGTACGTAAAGCTCATCGGTGCACATAACCAATTGCATGACAGAGTTCACGGCTGCAGCACTGCTTTGTTAAGGTCTTATTTAAGTCTTACACAGTACCACAGTGGTACGGTTAAATCGCGGTGAGTTGAGTAACCGTGACAATCTTCAGGCTGATTTTCCCGGGCATCTCATCGGCCATCTGAGCGCCCCGTTTCCGTAGCTGCATGACTTGAGGCTCCATACTGTCGTTCACTGACCCCGACAGCATCACCTGCCCCATGAACTCGTCCTTCACAGCATTGCTGTTCCAGATCTGGGCCGGAAACAAACAGTGTCACAAGCAGATTTTACATATGTGAATGAAGGAGCAATAACATATTGCTTTCTATGCTATCATAAATGTCACTAAATAAAAAGTATAATATAATAAAAAATATACAGTGTTTTCAAAAAGGGCTGCATGATTTGGGAAATAAAATTAATTAGATTTGTAATTTATGTTTAAAAAGAAGGATTCTGTTCAAAGCGCATATTGCAAACAACTCCAGGAGCATTAACAAAACACTGAAATGTGAGCTGATAAACTACATACAAATACAAGAATCCTATGCATTTCAGAACAATTTGTAGAGGACTGAACTACAGGTACAAGATAAAATCTATCTATTATGTAAATTATTGCAGCCTTTGTCATTTGATAATTGCACCAACTCAAATTGCGATTTCGATTTGATTGCAATATATTGTGCAGCCCGATTAAAAAATTCTTGTTGATGCATTTTTAAGCATTTATTTCACAGGAAAAAAGTTGTTAAAAAGTTGCCTCAATTCATTTTTATTTTTTTAGGATAGGGTAAACTACTTTTAGTAAGGCATAGATACCAAATTGCTACATATTTTAATAAAGATATCAGAGAATAGTAAAGCTGAGTTACCTGCACAGTGATAGGTTTCCTTGGTTTCCTCCTGTAGAAAACCCCACTGATGGCAAACTCCGGCTCTAGCGTGTCTTTTTTGATGGGGGACCTCACTGACTTCCCTTCACAGTATATGATCACATAGGGGTCTGCGCCTGCACCAGAGGTCAATAATGGTGAGATGTGAGCCGGTTTTGGTTATTGTTGCTATTGCAGTAGTTGTATTAGGTTTAAATACCTCCGGTCTTGTCCTGGTTCTCCAGCCCTGCTGCTGCATGGATGTAGACGTGACTCACCACTTGAGGATAACCAACAAACGAACTCCAGCAGCGCACTTTGGGTTTGTCCTCTGTTAGCTCCCTGCCATAGCACAGAGCCATTCATTTTTAGGATGGATAATAGACAAGAATGAAATTATGTTGCAACTCAGAATGAAACATTCTGAGTTGCAACATAATACTTGACTAGCTACTTGACTTGCTATATTTCAGAGGCAGTCATTGCCCTTGTAAATATTTTAGAATGCAACGTAGTAGGTTTATCTGATAAACCTGTAGTCACCCTGTATTTGCCTTGAAAAATAATACAAGACAATTCCATAGAAATTGTGGTTGAACAGACTTAATACATTTTTACATTTTGATGCAGTTTGTATTTGACGAGAATCAAATATCTTACCGTTCATCACAAATTTCAGAATAAAAAGATATACAGGAGAATCTTGAATCTCAAAGTCATTTTCAGAATGATCCCTATAAACTCGAATGACAAGCACCATGTTTGTTTAGTTTGTTAACAGTAAATATATATTAGTTGTACCTGCATCCAGATTCAACGTCTGTGAAGATGCGTAGCATATAATCCCCAAGGGTCAGTGGTTTGAAGCCAGTTGGCATGATGACATAGCGGCCCTGTTGGAGGTCCACTCTCATGAAGACTGTCCGGGCATTTATGTATGTCGATGTGGCTACACACTGTTGGGTCACAATGTCATGTAATCTGTACTTCCTGTTCAATTCCACCTAAAAATACAGAATAAACATAAATATTTAATTAATCATTGAATTGAATAAAAACAATCTACAATAAGTGTGTAGGTTTTATTTCAAAGCATGTTTTTTATTTCAGTGGTTTGCTCTGTTTGGTTCATGTAGAGGTTATTTGGATGGTCAGTCAAAAATCTGTTGCAAAATGCAGTCACTAAAACACCCCAATACAAAACAATTCAATTAGACATTGTCTTACTAGAAGCAAGTGTATTTCAATCATGTCTTATGTATAGATTTTTAATCAATCATAATCATTACATTTAAGAGATTTTGCAGTGGCTACATGGAATTACGGTGCCCTCTAGTGGTAAAGGTCAGTGTCACAATGTCAATCTACTTTTAATTCAACACTACACAAAGACTCAAATGTGGTTGAATGTGACTAGGGAAGTGCTTTCTACACCTCCCTTGTTCTAAGAATACAATCCTTATAGTTTTATTTCACAGGGCTGCAGTATTGTAAGAGAGGATTTAAATAGAAACAGTACAAACATAAATGCCTAAGCTAAAGTAATCACACCAGTTCTTTTATACTCTGGCTGATGTCTGACAAGTTGTTAATGGTCACATTTTTATTGAGTGCTGTTCCACCTTCAAGTCACTTAAAGTGCTTTACATCAAGGAACTACTCACCCATTCACACACACATTCATACACCAGTGTACACAGATCAGCCTTTACCAACTGAGGTACTGTCGCCCAGTTAGTTACCATTACCATTAAACATTCAAGATCAAGTGTTTTCTCAACCTTGACAAGAAAATATAATATTACTTTGTACTGGGCTATTGTGTAATATTGATTTTTATGTTGGGCGTGCCAGATAGTAAAGAGACATACCTTGAATATACTAAAGCCAACAGTCAGATTTTCTCCTTGGCCCTGTTTCCTGTGAATTTTCATATCTTTTTGCTGCAGAGAGATCAGGACCTCATCCTCCTCTTTTGTCACATCGAACACATACTGCACGAAAAACAGTGAACAAGTTAATATTACCTTCCCTAACCCTTTCACTTATTAACAGTCAGTCAATAGTGTTAAATACCTGTGGGTTCTGTAGAAATGTAGATTTGTGGTTTGCACAGCCCCCACACCGGTTCAAGAGAGGGTCTGCATTTTTTGTCCAGCTCCCAAAGTGCACGACCTCATGCCAGGTTTTGTGTATGCTTAAAACTGAGGTATTGATGAGACGACAAACATCTGCATCAGTGAAGAACTTGCACCAGTCTGAAAATGCCATCCTGTGGACACAAGTGCACAATAAGTATTAATTACTAACTAGGGCAGGAAGATATATTAAAATATAAATAAATAAATAAATAAATCAGGATATAAAAAAGTGTCTATTATAAAATTTGTATTCACTTATTTATCAGGCTATTTACATTATAGCTATAAGTTCTACTTTTATTCCTCACATCTGAGATTTTTTATTATTAGAGTTTTTAGGCTCCGCAGAGCCTCCACTGTCACTATTTAAGTCAGAGTTTTAGCAGTAGCAATTAACTGCAATCTCTGCCTGCCTCTCCTCACAACTGAAAGGAAAATCTGCTGTAGTGCACTGGTATTATATCACATTACTCCAAATTTCATACATACCATCCCCAAATTTGACACAATACATCACCAGTGATATGGCCCAGCCCTATTAGTAACTCAAGGTACATAGGGATTAGTATGATGTTGATGTGTAACTGGGAATGTACCAAAACTCTCCATCGTCAGCCACTGTGATGCCAAGGTTTCCTCTTTCAGTGTCACCGACTTTTGACCACTCTTCAGAGCTGAAAGAATATATAGAAAAATATATAATTAACACAAAAGGTAGGTGCTATATTGTGAAATGCTTTTATTTGTGATTAGGTAATATATTATTTTTAAGATATTGGTTTAAGGGTATCCGTTATATTGTGTTTAACAAGTTGGAACTATAAGTAGGTTATTAAATTAGATGGAAAAAATTAAATTCTGTTTTATCTTTTGAAAGTCATAAGTCATCATAATATGTTTGTCACTCAGTTTGTTAAGCTATGTCATGAATCTAGGTAAGAAAGTTTATTGTTTTCAATTTGGCATTTTTTTTCAGGATAGCATAGTGACTAATATTAGCATGTAGCCTATATTCTCCTACAGAGCTCTCATCATTAGTGTTTCTGTCTTACGTGTCGCTCCAGGCTCCATTCCACTCGGTCTTGCCCCAGGGGTTTCTCATGCGGATCATTGGGATGGTCTCATTTTTAAAGTAGGCCAACAGTCCATGACCCAGTCGCACCTTCTTCACTGCAGTCACAGAGTACGCATGGCCCTTCACCAGACCGTTGCCCATCTTCAGCTCAATTTCATGTGATTGGGCCTGTAAGACATAGGTTCTGTTGGTTTCAAGAACTCACAAAGAAGGCTATAAATAACATATTTCCATAAATGGATACTAATAAGAAAATGAGGAATTGGTGTGTAAATGTAAATGCACTTGGAACTATATAAATCTACATATAAATTTAGATAGCATAGAAAATACATGCATTTGGTGTAACGTTTTGTATTTCTCACCTGTGCACCTGTGTTTTATTCTGCACTCTTTTCTTTTAATGTTAATTTTATTTATTTTTTTATTATGTTGTTATTTGTTTGTATTGTGACTTGAATGTTTTTCTTATTCTGTGAAGCATTTTGAATTACTTTGTGTACAAAACGTGCCGTACAAATACTTTGCCTTGCCTTGCCTCAGTGGATTCTTCTATTGCCAGTAAGATATCAGGGTATCATTTCCCAACAAAGGATAGAACTTTTGACCATGTTTCTTATTATTTTCAGAGAAAGGCCATAGTCCTCCTCCTTTGTTGTTGTTACTGTTTAGTTTTTTAGTGTGTAAATGTTGAGTTGACTACTGACTATAAATGAGAAATTAAATATTGAATATTGACTAATAAATTAAAAATGAATTAACTGAAAGCCAAGTATTGTGGCTGACCTTGATGGAGCAGCTGATGATGCCTCCTCTGTCGTAAACCTTCAGCAGATTTGCAAACAGCTCGTCCTGTTTCTTCTGGTCACTGTGGTAAGCTCCCTCCTGCAGGTCAATGGCCTCTGCCACAGCTCCACTGAAATCTACCACTGCATCCCCAGTGTTTCCCCCCTCCAGAGACTCGTAGCAGCCCGAGAGCCTAGGGAAAACACATTGGTTAAGATGCTACCTATGTATATACAGAGTTGACAGTCTAATAAGCCCTGGTATTTGGTGTGATTATTCTATATTTAGCCTTGGTTAAACTTACTTGAATTCAGAATATTAATCTGGATTGCAGTAGTTTTGAAAGTTAGATTTAATTATTTACATGATGTAGAATATTTCACTGGACTCATTACAAGACAGATTATTGAATTATTTAAACTATTAAAAAGATTGGCAACTGATGGGATAAGTACATTTTAACCCCTCAGAAACACCTTGAAATAAGTAAAAAAAAAAACATCTACGTCCATGTAGTAAAAAATTCTTCACTAATAATAATATTGCATTAGTCCTCCCCTCTACAGTTGCTTTACATTTTGTGCATTACTCCTTCACCCATATCGGTGGTGGTAAGCACATTGAATTCCCAGCAGTCTCCCATCCCTAGCCTTGCATAGCTTCTGAGATCAGACGAGATCGGGCATTGACAGAGTGGCATGACCATAAACTAGTCTAAACTACTGAAATTAATATTAATCTACTGAAGTCAAGAAATTTGACCTAATATAGATATTCATGTTTAGCATTGCTAAAGGCAATTGGTGTTACTGACTTGGCATAGGCCTTCTCAAGCAGAGCGCTCCAAAACTCGTTGTTGTCTTTTGAATGGCAGTAGATGAGCTCCCCATTGATGGTGGGCAGCCGGTCATCCACCACCACATCCATCCACTGCCCAAAAATCCAGAACTGAAAGTGGAATATCCCTGCATAGTTCTCTGGGTGTTTGCTGTCCCACTCCTGCTCCTTCCAGTCTGGGATCACCTGAAACAACAGACACACAGAGGTATTTGACCTAGTTCACACATACCTTCAGGTGAATTCCATTACCAGTTTTTGATAAATCCTCCACCACAGTGCAGGAGTGGTGTAGGATTAAAAGAGTTATAATATTGTTTGGTCAGCACTTAAAAAAATTTGTGAGAGTACTGGTAATAGGGTTGTCAAAAATCATTACCTAGGTACTAAAAGATACTACAAGTATTTGATATATTGTAGGTGTGTGACTATTTGCCTGTGTGACTATATCTGAACTTGTGTAATCAAATATTTAAGTAAATGCTTAAAATTACATTCTATTGTAATCGAGTTTAGCATTTTAGTATTGTGACAACACTAACTGGTAATAATATAAGTCAACAAGAGAATTTGATCCATAGTGATATTTTGCACCATTTGGAATATCTACAAGTAAAATTTGTCAGAGATACGCTTTTTGATCTGCACTCACCCTTTTCCACAAATTCGGCTTCAGGGCCAAACAAGAGCAGGCGGCAACGAACCAGCAGTTTCCGACAATTCCTTGGTTCAAGTCATGTGCACTAATGCCTTCCACAAAGAGATGCGGCGAATCACTGATCTCCTAAGATAGGCAGAAGGGACATACAGTCATTTGGCAGGGTCTATACTTTCACAGTCTGAATGTATACAATGAGTCAAGTAACAGCTATTGTACATAGTAGGATTATGCATGACAGGACTTGCTTATAATGCTCTGGATTATGCCATCACACATCATTGAATTTGTAGTTAGTCTAATGTTAAACCAATGGAGAAGCTAAAAAGCAATGGAGAAGCTAAATACTAAACTTAGATTTCATTCAGAAGTATTCTGACACTACAGAGTGATCAATGTATTTACTCGTAGTGACCCAGGATGTTCCACTACTCTTTTGTTTACATATTTTTTTGCTAATGTAATCTCTATGGACATTTTGCACACGTCACCACTTCTACAGTGCGTACCCCTGGCCTCTTCCATTGCACCCTTCCAGGTGGAGGTTTCCTAAAGTACAGAGATGCGTTGTTGGTAGGAAACTCTGGATCTTCGAACAGCTCCTTATCCTTGATACAGGCATTCTTCAACAAGGAGTAGTGCTGGTTCTTGAACGGGGTAATGGAGGAAAACATAGTGCAGATGCAGAGGACTCACAGCTGTGGACCAGACACCAGACACAAGGTGGCTTAACACAGGAAATACTCAGAATAACCAAATATCAAAGTGGACAGCGTTGTAAACACTAATTAGTGGTATACTGGGAGGAGTATTTAGAACTATGTTCATGTTAATTTTCAGAACAAAATGACTCATGTTGAAGTTTAAAAACAAACTAAGTAAAATCTCAAATACTACTGCAATGCCACCTCCTTACTGTTAGTCGTCTCAAGTGAGGGTAATGGAAGGGGCATTGTCATGAAAGACATCTGGCTTATCACCAACTCTAACTGAAAAGCCTACTACAGCTACTATCATAATGCTACTACTATAAGAGTTTTGAATACAAAATAAAAACCCACAGAGACTAGCATCAACACTAGCAAAAACATATGTGTACTTGGAACTGGCCTCCAAGATCCAAGGCATCATATTGTGACAAACACAGGGTTAAGTAGGCTTAAGTATTTGCCATTTCAAAACATGTGACATTTAAGTCAACACTGTCAATAAACTGAGAATTTCAGGGTAAAACTGGTTCTTTTGTAAGCATCCCTGAAGGCAAATTCAAAGTACACATCCATCCTAATCTTAAAATGTATTGCCAGAACGCGTTATGGTAATCGCTCAGGCTAAAGGTTGCACGGAAAGATTATAACAGTCTCCAAGGAAAAGAAATTTGGTATACACACATTGACGTTTTGAACTCCAAAAGGTCAATAACATAACAAAGTATAGTTCAATGTACAAAAACTAAATAGTGGCTTACCTGACCTCACCTATATCCAGGATGTAAACTAATGAACTTATTGAGATTCAAACAATAACACCACTTTTAAACAAGGCACTTAAAAAGATATTAATCCCATCATTTGCAGTATTTAGCCAGTGTCCAACCTTCTTCCGGCTTCACACTCAAAAGAATGTGAGCAGGTATAGTGAGCACATATTGTGAGCAGGTCTAGTGAGCTACCTGTTGAGTCCGCCTCCCAGTTTCAGCATGTGTCTACTGCCACGCCCGAGTGTTGTCTACAAGATAATATTAGTTCTCTTACTCTATGGTTTACTGTTAAATGCACCTTAGTAAGTGTAATTCCTTTATAGACACAAGCTATTTTAAATGAAGAGAGGCTTTGTCACCAATAATGTAATCGACCGTGTCAATTTTGTCATTTAAGTAATACTGCTGATAGTACTGGGCATATACTGAGATGACTCGTCTCAGGCAATAATATGATTCAGCATAACGTCTTAAACTTAAATGAACTGATTTACTCCAAATGTAAGTGCTGATCTACTGGACATTTTAAATGTACACACACTTCCCTACCTGATCTGTAAGACTTAAAAATACATTCCGTTAGTGTCCCAAGCTGCTGTTAAAGATTTATCATTAGTCCCATGTTGTTATTCTCTGCCGACTTCTTCCTGTGTGAAACCAGAGGCTGAAAGTGGTCTGGAGCCCCTCTCTGCAGGCGACGGCTGGATTCAAGTCAGCACGAGAGGGAGGAGGAAACTGAAACTAAACACAGATGAAACAAGCCACAAGTGAGACAAGAGGAGGCCTGTCCCTTATCTGTGTCTACTGATAAACTTAGCAGTATGTTTAGTGTTGTGAGCAAACAAAGCTGACGGTACTATGCATCAAGCATGAAATACAGGAATACTTCTGCAAAGGCCAACAACAGTAAGAAACATTGCCATAAAATAAGTCAAAAGTTGTGGTAAAAATATGTTTTCAGTATTGTGTGTCAGTCTATTTTGAAAGACTTCAGTTGTAATTGAAACAATATGTTTGATGCCACAGAAGCTGGATCAGCACATTAAATCAGCTCTTGAGTAACATGAGGACGGCAGAAGAATGCCAGAGGGATCCAAGGCAGTGAGGTTCATGCGGTTTTGCCAGCAGCAAAATAACTTCGGAAGAATGTACCCATTGAAATCTGTGTTCAAGTAAAAGTATGGTTGCTTTCAAATAAGAGTTGATGACGCATCTGTCCCCGTTTCATACAGACCAAAAACACGCTGACATGAATGTGTCTCTTGTGGTTAAAACAATGTGACTGTGGTGCAATGCCAACCGAAGAACTTTCAGAACTCTTTCATCACATTTAATATTCCAAATTATGCACACAATATTCAGTTACATTGTCACTGTGTATTTTCTAGTATCAAATAATAGAAGTTGAAGAAGTACTGTAGTGTTTGTAATAGTGGTATAATCTCTCTTTTCTTCTCTGACTTAACACGTGTAAAGGTTCAGATATAATATGCAACAAACAAGACAAAAATAATAATTCAGTTGTGATTTTAAAGCAGCCCCTTGCATCACACAGCAGTGAACTTACGCTTCCGTTTGTCTGGGCTGTACTCTTCAGATGCAGTACGTGAGATGTCCACAAAAGCACGAGTGCGACTGTGGGTCATGTGACTTTGTTCATTTCTTCAAAAACCTAAGTGTCCAATCAGAACAGTTTAGTTTTTTAAACCTAGTTTGTGAATGTAAAACTTGTTTTTTTATGTAAGCAAACATAAATAATGCCGTTGTAGACCAAATGTTGGTTGCTTACTGAAAAGAGCAATATTTTACTCTCTGAGGTTATTTGGTTAATTCAGCAAGCTTCACTACTACCACCAGGGGTCAGCAAAGACCGCGTAATATATTA
>KN484507.1:0-10139 GCA_000787095.1 Periophthalmodon schlosseri
AAAACTAAAAACTAAACTAAAACTAAACTAAAAACTAAAAACCACAGCGACAAAATTAAAACAGTCTAAAAGCTTAGGTGGCATAGAACACAAACTGTACTTTGATCTGGTGCTGTGTGCTGTTAAGGGTACCACACAAGTGGACTCTGGAAGCAGATGCACATGAGCGAGAGGCAGGAGAGAGAGAGGGAGCAGGGCAGTAGCGAATTCTTTTATAATGTAATTGAGCGTTTAAAACAATGTTTACACATGTGCTGTCTTCAATATAAAACCTAAAAATATGTTGACCATGAGGGCACTTGAGCCAGGGACAGGTGCCTTAGCTCCACCTGTGCTGTACCTGTGCACATCCCTTATGCAATGACTTCTGACAGCCTTTGTATTTTCCATATGCTGTCTGACATAGGATAAAATGTTCCCTCTGATTTACATGGAAACACAATAGTGACATTTGGCTGAACCATTACCTCCCACATGGTAATAAGGTCCTTTCACATTCACCTCCACAGGGCTGTATGTATCTATAGGACGTAGCCTCCAGTATACACTATGTACACATGCATAATGCACAAGGCTATTGAGAATAGCCACCTTACTTAGCCCTGGGTCAACACAGGGACACAGCACCTCCAAGCACGCATGCAGACAGCAACGCTTCAGTGGAGGTTTCACATTATCTCAGTGTAATAGTGAACAGACGGGGAATATAGACAGTAAGTTAAAGGTACACTATGTAACTTTTCTGGTGGAGGGTATATGCTACCTGCTTGTCTCCGTGGATGTCATTATTTTGCCTGGAATGTTCCATATTATAGCATTAAACATGTCTAGTTTGCATTTATTCAACAGGTGTTCTTATTGCTAAAAAAACATACCTCCAAAAACACACATTCTTACTGACTTGTCGCTCCACAGATGTGACCTATAAATTGGCCTTGTGGCTATGGAGGTAGATATTTTAATGTCATAGTCTGGAGCAGTCTATAGGCAAACCATTAACCTCTCTATGGAGACAAGCAAGCCGGGAATGTTCCGCAGTACAGCATTAAACTATCTACCTCTATGGAAACAAGCAGGTAGCATCACAAGCCAAGTTATAGGTCAGATCCATGGAGAGCTAATCCGCTCATAGTAAGAATGCATGTTGTTGCCATAGCAATTAACAATTCAAAACACAATATGATCGAATTATAATTTATTAACAGGAAGCTAAATGCACATATATATATATTTGTTTAGTCTAAAAGTCCAGATGAAAGGTAATCTTTTCTTTGCCTCATTATAATGAGTTACGGTAATTGAAAGGCAAGAGGCTGGTCTCTGAAGTATTGTGAGGTAAGAGTGAGGGCTCTATGTGGGAGTGCAGTTATGTTGATGCATGTACAATTATTTAATGTCAATAATTAAACAGAATCAAAGCTTATCAGCCGCAAGGTTATATTTAATTACACCCCACAAATGTCATCTGGGAATTACAGTATTATACCATCTCATTTTAGATGCTTCTGTCAGAGCTGTGTAAAATTCATTTATCTTAAAAACTTTAAAATAGACCATATCACTAAGTATATTATATCATTCAAACAACTGCAGTATAGGGTACAGTCATTCATTGTGGTTGGTGCATAGACTGTATAAAGAAGTGGAATGAGTGTGACGTCACCCACAGCGTTCAGCTCCAGTCAAATGAAGCTAATCGAGGCTAGAGCAGTTGTAGGGGCGAATTTGGAGCCGAGTTCCATATTTGGAATTCCGACCGTGAGTATCTTAGCAACCAAAGAGCCGATCTCGGCCTTGGGGAAAGAAGGCACCTGATTTGTCTGTTATTAATGTTCATATCTTGATTTAAGGATTTAATAGTGAAATAAAAATATCAGGATCATGTTGTCTGTTATAATGTTCATATCTTGATTTAAGGATTTAATAGTGAAATAAAAATATCAGGATCATGTGGAGTGGGTTAATAGGAACATTTTAAGACCAAAATGACAAGTCTGACAGCAGCGTTTATGTAGAGAGGGACGACAGTTTTTTTTCAATAGAAAGTGAATTGGAGCCAGGGTCGATGGAGCCAGAAGCGACTCCATGCTGACTTCCTATTTGGAATGCGGTGTCTAGCAGGTTAGCTATGTCCATTAATTTATACAGTCTATGGGTTGGAGGGGCCGATGGCACAGATTGGGAGCCTCGCTTCCCAGGGCAGCTGTGGCAGCTCTGAGTAGTTTTCAAACACCAATACTTTAACTCTCACTTATGTAATATTTATTTCAGTTTATTTAAAATAGTTGTTTACTTTGTAAGTTTTATATTGACAATATTAAATGATTTGAACATTTATGTCATTCAAATGTTAAATTTGTTTTTTTGTACTATGTACTAGTGCAATATACTAGTGCAATATTATTTTGAATTTTTGAACAGTACTCTAACTCAAGTACATTTAGTTGGCCAGTCCTCCACCTCTGATACTGAGTGTGTGTTTGCAGATAAAGGCAGAGAGCTAACAGCTCTATTGCTTTGACATAACGGTGGTATCTGAAGTATTGATCACTGCATAGGTTCAAAATAAACAGGAAACAGGTATGAACTCCACTGTCAATGAGAGAAAAAAGTGGTCCTTTAAGAGAGGAGCACTAGAACACATGCAAGCCAGTGGATAGTGTGGTTTAGAACAGGGGAAATATGTGGTTCCTTGATGTAAAGCACTTATTTTTTTCCATTTTGACACACAGGTGTTGAGTAATTGTGTTGACCAATAGCCACATGTGATGTGCATGTGGTCAAAACTCCATCCATCTAATAATCCAAATCCATGCATAAATGATGTTATCACTTTGCCTGGAATGTACCACAATATGGCATTAAACTTATGACTTTCTGGAGACAAGCACGTGGTGCCACCAGGCCAAGTTATAGCTCAGATCTGTGGAGAGGCAAATCGACTCGAATGCATGTTTTTCAAGGGATTTTTTTTTTTTTTTTTGTTATGTACACCTATAATTTACTGTGGAACCTTCAAGGCAAAACAATAACTCCAACGAGACACCAAAAAAGGCCCTGTACCCAATTTTTTACCATGTATTTGAGCTAAATTTGTATTGCCCCAATATAGATATATTAAAACAAACTGTGTGTGAACTGCTTCTGTTTGTTTGTTACACAAAAGATGTATTTATGTTTTCTATTATACATGTTATGTTTTTCTATGCATGTTTTTTTACTGTCAAATAAATCTTCATTCATCACTCATTCATATTGTATACGCACCTCTTGAGGTCTGCTGTATACTATCTGAGGCTAATTATAAAATATTTTAGGATCCAATAATCAGGTTCTCAGTTAGCATGCTAGTTGTTATTAGCTTAGCGGTAAAACTCCACTCTGGTCTCTTGAAGTTGTGAAAAGTGCTTATAAACTCTTCACTGTGAGTTATTAGGATGCTCAGAATGCATAAGGTAAGTGAGGCATAACTTTGGACCAACGCAGACATTTTAAAATGAAGTCATTTTTTTTTACATTTTAAAGACTATGAAAAAGAAAAAAGCTGGTCAGTTTAGTGTATATGAGTTTTGTCTTTGCTTCGGTTGTCTACCGCATGTATATGTAACACTGTGCTTAGCAAGATAATAGTTGAATGTCAGAAGAACATAGCCTCCAGCATATGGTCCCTTTAGCGAAGACAGTCTCCATTTATATGCACCAAGGACACATAAAGCATAGGGCATAAGCTAGCACCAGACCTTCTCTGGTATGTCTTTGAGCAATACACTTCAAATAGGTCATGGTAACATTCCTCGGGGATATGGGTTAAAATAGTTTAAGGTTGAGTAACACACATTATGCAAAACTTCTGAGCTTTTAATCATGTTAGAATGTTGTTCCCTCATTAAAAAACATACTGAATACAGTTGCATTTCACATCATTCACACTGTGGATCCTCTGTAGAAAGTCCTTAGCCTCAGAGCCTCCCCAAACATTTCCCATGGCTGTGATGTCATCATAGTCTGTATAAAGAAGTGGACTAAGTGAGTGTGACGTCACCCATAGCGTTCAGCTCCAGTCAAATGAAGCTCATCGAGGCTAGCAGTTATAGGGGCCAATTTGGTTCTCCTTCCATATTTGGAATTCCAACCACGAGGATCATAATGTCCAAAAGAGCCATTCCGGAGCGAGGCAGTTGAAGGTAACCACCTTCCTGCCTGCACCACTGGTTTAGCAGGGAGCGGGCGCTTAGCAACGCTGTCAATCAAACCTGTTGCTAATGCTAGCGGGAGCAACTTCAGGGAAAGAAGATGCCTCATTTGTCTCTTCATATCTTCATTTACGAACACAATAGCAAAAAAAAAAGGAATCATGTAGAGCGGGTTAATACGAACATGTTAAGACCAAAATGATGAGCCTGACAGCAGCAGTTACAGAGAGAGGGGCCACAGTTTTTCAATGCCTATGCTCACTTCCTATTAGGAACGGGACAGCTAGCAGGTTAGCTATGTCCATTTATACATAGTCTATGGATGTCATAAATAGAAGCACAGTGCAGTTTTTAAGTATATAAATCACTGACATTTTGCACATTTCTTCTGTCTAATCGTGTTCATTCCTCCTCCATGCTGCAGGAACACTTGTACTAAGTATAGTAAATACAAATGTAACTCTAAACATGACATGCGACATCTCTATACTGCAGAGTGCAAACAAAGCCAGTGTTTTCAGATAATGTGAGTGTTCCCTGTGTCTCTGCTCAGGATGTGGGAGCCTGAGGAGTTTAAACCAGCCACAGATGTGTTATGTGGTGTGATGGTACACAGCGGGTGCTCTCGCTCTCTCTCCCTCTCTCTCTGTTTCTCCGCCTCTCACTTCTCCTCTCCATTTCTCTTCTCCTCCACTCCCTCCTTCTCTCTCTCCCCTCTCCTTACTTCTCACTTCCTCCCTGCCCCCCTCTCTCCTTTCTACCTCTGTCCTTCCTTTCTTTTTTCTCCATATTTCCCTATCTCCTCTTCCCGTTGCTTCGCTCCTCTCTCTCTCCATCTCTATCTCCCCTCTCTACTTCATTCCTCTCTCTCTCACTCTCTACTTCTCTCTCTCCCTTCTATTCCCTTCTCTCTCTTTCTCCTCTCCCCTTCTCTACTTCTCTCTCCTCTTCTCTCTCCTTATCCTCTCCCCTCTCTCCTTCTCTCTCTCCTCTCTCTCTCTCCCTTCTTTCCTGTTCTATCCCCTTGTCCTGTCCCCCTCTGTCCTTCTCTCTCTCCTCTCTCTCTCTCTCTCCCTTCTATCCCCTTCTCTCTCCTTCTCCTCTCTTCCTCTGTCCTTCTCTCTCTTCTCAGCAGATTGTCAGTGACCCTGAGAGGATGAGGAGGGAGCTGTGCAGAGAGGAGTGGAGGCAGAGCACGTGTTACAGTGAGGTTAATGTGACTTTGTGCTATAAAGATACACACCCACACAACAGCTGGACAAGAGGAAACGTCATCACAGTGTTTATATATAGTATATTATTCACTTTTGGCTTGGTCCTGGTTTGATCCTGGTCCAGTCCTGATGTACACTTAGTTAGTCCAGGTGTAGCCATGGTCAAGTCCAGCGGTAGATCAAGTACTCTATTTTGTTCACATGAAAAACATCGACTTATATTACACAAGAGTTGTTCATTTGTTAAAGTGTTAAATGTAGTGAAATTGATTTTAAAAAAATGAGACATGTTTTGGTCAATACAAATCAATGTCTTATTTTTTCTTATGAATTTTGTGTATTTATTTTGTTAGCTTGAACTCAAAAACTTTAGTCAGGATGTTGCCACAAACATGTTAAAAATAACCCCTCAAATCATAAGAAAAGTACTTTTTATTAAAAATAACCCTCAAATCATAAGAAAAGTACTTTTTACTTCTGCATCCAGTTCAAAAATGTAGTGGAGTAGAAAGTACAGATACCTGCTCCCAAATGTAGTGAAGTAGAAGTAAAAAGTATCCACTGTAAAATTGTTAAAGATACCTAAAAATTCTACTGGAGTACGGTACTTTACTTGTACTTCGTTACCTTCCACCACTGGTCAACTCCAGGTTTAGTTCCAGCTTAGTCCCAATGTTGATGTCCAATTTGACGTCCAAGTGAACAGAGCCAAACTGTTGACTGAGTAGTGCTAGCATTTCGAACTCTGAAGAGGGATGCTAACTAAATATGCAAAAAAACGTTTGTGTGAGTGAAACGAGGGATGCACTGATACCAATACTGGAATCGAATATCAGCAAATGTTACATAGTGTACTTTTACCTGTGTAATTACCATTAAAGGCGCACTACGTAACTTTCCTTGTGGTCAGTCAGCTATCTTGTTGTCTCTGTGGAGATGTTATAAATTTGCCTTAAATATTCAACACTATGGCATTAAACATATCCATTTCATATTTTTCCTTCCTTCATTTTTACTGTGAGTGGGGTCAACTCTCCACAGATCTGACCTGTGTCTCCATGGTGATTTGTAAGTTAAATGCCATACTGCGGAACGCATAAAAAGCAATAACACGGACACAAGGAGACGGCTGACCCACTTTAACACTGGTTCAGTCACATTGCATGCATTTGTGAGATATATTTGACTTTCTAAACGAACACAGCAGCTGGAGGAGAGGACTCGTGACTCCCACAAATTACCATGAGCCCGTTCTGATCTGTGAATGCATCAGTTATGTGCACACCCACAGAACTCCAGCCTAACAATGAGGCGACAAACCCTCTTGGCTACACAGCTTCAGACGGCCTTCAAAGTGGAGCGATATCACTGTGTATTCAACAACGCCAGTTAAGTGTAAGAGTATTTGATCAAGTGTTGTCTTGTGGTGTCCATGTTGCCAGCTCTTGCATCAGCACCAGATCGTAGTTCTTTTTTATGTTTTTTACCCTTTTATAGACTCTTTAACCCTCCTTGAAGAATACAAAAAACACATGGTTGAAAAATAATGATGGATTGAATTTCTCACACTCAAATCACTCTTGTCTACTGTTCATTCACATTGGGCTTCATCTGTGCTAACAGGGAGAAGTGTCTTGCTTTACTGAACTAAACTTCAGGTATCTGTTAATTTGAAAACTACAATTACATGACATCACAAGGTGGAACAGAGCATTTTGAGATTTGGAGATGTAGACAGACTAGTAATGAAGGGTTACTGAAACATGTGTGAATGAAACAAAACACAACTCCAGGCATGTTTTTGAGGAGGTAACAACATTCTAACATGGCTTAAAGCTCACAAGAATCCAATTTGTGTAATATAGGACTGTGTATATGTAGTATCGTGACAACACTACACTGTAGGCTATTTGATATCATAGAGGGATAATGTAAATGTCCCCTGACTCCTAATAGTAGAGTAAGAGTACATAAGGTTGCACAGAGCCTTTTATTGTAATAATTTAATATATAGTTTCTTCTGGTTCGTTTTTCCAAGAAAGTACTCATAATTGGCGTTCATTATACATACCAACTGTGCAGTATTCTATTACACGCCCACATACTGCCAAGCAAACGCAAATTATCCAATGCTTAATGTTCAAGCCATTAAAAGCGTTGCATTATATCAGAGAAAAAAATATTAGCTTTGTTTCTTTTCCAACAGAGAATTCAGCACACTGGTTATTCACCACAATGAGTTTATAAGCACTTTTCACAACATTCAGAGGCCAGAGGGAGTTCTGCCATCTGCCATCACAGTAATGCTAACAACAACTAGCATGCTAACAGCCCACCAGCATTACTTCCTGGTTTGTTGCATAGACTGTATATATAAACGGACATAGCTAACCCACTAGCCACCGCATTCCCTCTCTCTGTAACTGCTGCTGTCAGGCTCATCATTTTGGTCTTAAAATGTTCATATTAACCTGCTCTACATGATCCTGGGGTTTTGATTTCGCTATTGTGTCTGTAACTCAAGATATGAGCATTAACAAGAGACAAATCAGGCGCTTTCTTATCTTTCCTCTTGCTAGCGTTAGCAACAGGTTTGCCTGACAGCTTTGATAAGTGCCCACTCCCTGCTAAACCAGCGGTACAGGCGAGAAGGGAAATTACCTTCAACAGCCTCGCTCCAGATTGGCTCTTTGGTTGCTATGATACTCGTGATCAAAATTCCAAATGTGTAACTCAGCTCCAAATTTGCCCCAAAAACTGCTAGCCTCAATTAGCTTCATTTGACTGGAGCTGAATGCTGTGGGTGATGTCACATTCTCTCAGTCCAAAAAGCACACAGAGGTCTCATTTTAATCTATAGAGCTGTTTTTTACTCTATATCTGTACTGGGGTTAAACAAATCATACATGAAAAAATCAGGTTCTGTCTCTTTAAATACACAACTGTGATATGTACTTGCTAGTTTCTGTGTTGGTCATAAAGACTTGGATGTGGGCCTGTATGAAACAATCTTGTGTATAGAAGTGCGAGTAACAGAAGCAGAACTGAAGAGGAGATGAATGACATATGCCGTACGATCGCAGTGAGCAGCCAATTTGGTGTGAAAGCGCCGTGCCGCTCTGATTAATCTGGGGCTTTAACGTCACTTTGAGGCGCAGGAAAAATCTCACTCAAGTCTCAATCCATCTGTAACTCCGCACTTGTCACCATCAGTTACAGTGTGGCCAGGCTAAGGGTTTATACATGCTTTCAGCTTCCTGTTATATGGATACATTTGAGTACAGGGTGTACAGGAAAAATATATATACTAATTTTGTTCTGGTGGGAGGTTCGCCTCCGCCTTGATTTACTTGCAATGTTCCACAGTATGGTATTAAACTTGAATGTCCTATATTATACAAAATTAACTCTTGTGAGCTTCAAGTCATGTTATAATGTTGTTACCTCCTCAAAAACATACCTGTAATTGTGTTTTGTTTCAATCACACGTTTGAGTTTTCAAGTTAACAGCTCCTTTTACCTTTTGTTTAGTGGAGATTGGCAATTCCAGAGCTGAATCATCCAAATGATTCTAGTGAAGGTGTATGGAGTTTAAAAACACAGTGGAGCACTTCCTGTGTTACCACATGACATCACAAGGTGGAACAGAGTGTTTTCAGTTTGAGAGAAATATGAAGGGTTTGTGTGTTAAACATGTGTGAATGAAACAAAACACAACAAGGTCTGTTTGTGATGAGGAAGCAACATTATAACAGCGATCAGAAAACAGTGTAATATGGGCCCTTTAAACATTAAATATTTTGTATCACATCCAGTGTTTTTATGGAGATAGCTAAGTTTAATGTCATATGGTGTAGCTTTCCAGGAAAAGAAATAACATCTCCATGGAGACAAGCAGGAGGACTCACACTCTACCAACTGAACAACAGTAGCTCAGTTGGTAGAATGTCCACTGATCCGAAGGTTGGTGGTTTGAATCCCACTCTTGACATAAACATCATTGGTAGAGCGGTCAGAATCACTGACCCACAGGTTGGTGGTGCGATTCCTGCTTCCACAGATGAATGCTGTTGTTGTCCTTGGGTAGGACACTTAAAGTCTGCCTACACTGGTGTATGAATTAGTGACCATTTAACAAGTAGTGCGTTATAGTGATAGCAGTAATGGTAACTGAAGAAGTAGTGGCAGTATTGTAGTACTTTTGTAGTGACATTAGAAAGTATTGACTTCAAGACTATGGTAGTAGTAGAAGTAGTAAACAATAGCACAAGAGCATATATAGTGCTTTTCCACCTTAAAGACACTCAAAGCACTTTACATCAAAGAACCACTCACCCATTCACACACACATCCATACACCAGTGTACACAGACATAGTCTAAATGAGAACCAGAGCACTATTGTAACATCACATACCAAATACGACACACGTTTGGCAATAAAACACACATGAGGGAAACAGGGAGTGTGTAAATGAACCAAACGAACCTCATAGGTCCACAAGGTGTGTATGAAAGTGGTGCAGTTACATATGCAAATACAGTATTTTGAAGTGTATGACATCAGTGTCTGTAATTACGGCACAGATAACCTCCCTCACTATGAATAGGCTTCAGTCGTGCCTCTGCCTCCTCTCCTCTGCACTTCAACCACTCATTTACACAAGATTACATCCCCAACACTCCAATTACACAGTGTGCACCAGTATATAGACTGTACCAATAGGGAAATG
>JACM01061427.1:0-10025 GCA_000787095.1 Periophthalmodon schlosseri
TTACTACTACTACTACAACAACTACAAACCCAGTATGGAAAGACCCAGTTCGTTCACTGCGCAGGAGGCAAGTGACAATTGCACAGCAACACGAGGAGCGCCCTGCTCCTGTGTGCAGCTCTTACTTATATAGTGTATATATAGTATATATACAGTATACACAATACTGCACATAGGGACAGATTATAGGTTACAGTTATGTCATAATGATGCAGGGGTCAGATGGCATATCTCAATAAGAAGTCTACAGCGGGCAGATTGGGTCCAAAAGCTCCTCCTTAGCATCTCCTAAAGCTTTGGAGCCCTGTTTAATTAGTGTGCTGCAGAACAGGGGCGGAGCAAAGAGGGGGAGCTGGGGGCTGGGGGTCCACTACCACTGGCACAGGACTTGGACGCAAATGATCAGTAGCATGTAGTTGTACTAATAATAGTACAGGTAAAAGCCTATCTTGGGAGATAATTCTCAGTTACATTTATTCATTTAAAATCCACCAGATTACAGGAAATTACATCTGTTTAGTGCACAATTTCCGGAGGGAGGACCCCCAGACCCCCCTGCTTGAAAGAGGTGCACTACATCCGACTTTTGGCCTGTGCCTCAGTATAGATGTAAGTCTAGTGACGTCCCTGAGTTCGACTGCTACTTCCTCTTATAATAATAAAAAGTTCATATTTATAATGCATGTTGGGTCTTTGCAGCACGAGCAGTCGTCCTGTGCATTTTGACACTATGACGTGTGGGGCAGAGGAAGTGAGGCGTCTCTCTACTGTGAACTCTGTGCTGCAGCCAGACTTTATCCACACCACAGACTGGCTCTGGTACTGGGAGGACGAGCACGGCACCTGGTACCAGTATGCTGCTGTAGTAAGTACCAGACTTTTAACCTCGAGTCAATCAATGGCTTTTCTTACTTGCACTCCGTAATCTGATTATTGTTACGATAAACTGATTTCACAAAGAGACAACTTCTTCAACCTGCTCCTCACCTGCGCAACGTCATTTCAAGCATCTCAACCCGATGGTTGATGGTTCAAACTGTTGTTGTGTCCTTGGGCAAGATGTATCATCCGCATTGCTCACGTATGAATGCAGTGTGTGGGTGATTGGTGATGGTGGGAGGGGCCGATGGCACAGATTGGCTTTCTCACATCTGTCATCTTGCCCCAGGGCAGCCGCAGCTACAGTAATGTAATTTACAATAAAGTCAAGCCAATGATCATGTGCGCGCTTCCGGCTCCATCGACTCTACCTCCAAATCACTTTACATTGAAAAATTGTCACCCGTCCCTTTGTAAATGCTGCTGTGAGCCTCACCGTTTTGGTCTTAAAATGTTCATATTAACCCGCTCTACATGATCCTGGTGTTTTTATTTCGATACTGTGTCCATAAATCAAGATATGAACATTAATAACAGACAAATCAGGCACCTTCTTTCCCCGAGGTCGCTCCCACTAGCGTTAGCAACAGGTTTGATTGACAGTGTTGCTAAGCGCCTGTTCCCTGCTTAATCAGTTGTGTGGGCGGAAGGGGTGTTACCTTCAACAGCCTCGCTCCAGATTGGCTCTTTGGTTGCTATGATACTCGCGGTCGGAATTCCAAATATGGAACTTGACTCCAAATTGGCCCCTATAACTGCTCTAGCTTCGATGAGCTTCATTTGACTGGAGCTGAACGCTACGGGTGACGTCACACTCACTTAGTCCACTTCTTTATACAGTCTATGTCTTGGATTCTTCTGTTGTTGTGCAGTTCCTCCAGTGTGGGTCATTAAAGTTTACGCTTGTTTCGTGTGTTTCAGTCGAGTGAGCATCGCATGGCCAGCATCACCAGCAAAGACCTAGAGGAGATGTATTTGAGGAAGGACACGGATACTGTGGAGTTCGCTGCAGGATCACAGAAATATTCTCTCAGTTTTCAAGGCAAGATTTTTACTATATATTTTGGCTCAATAATATCAGTTAAAATAAAACAAAAAAATGACATGTTTTTATTTGCCATTCAAACTGTGTAAAAGTAAAAGTTTAATGCAGTGGTGGATGAAGTACTCAATTTTGATACCTAGTAAAAGTACAGATACAGAGGTAAAAAGTATCACATGAAAAAATCTACTTAAGAAAAAGTATTTAAGTACCTATTTAAAAATGTACTTTAAGAGTAAAAATTAAAAGTATTTCACACAAATGTTGTTCATTTGTTAAAGTGTAAATGTAGTGATATTGATTCAAAATGAGACATATTTTGGTCACAGTAATAATTACGAATCCATTTCTTAATTTTTCTTATGAATTTTGTGTATTTATTTTTGTTGCTTAAAGCCAAATCTTGAACTCAAAAACTTTAGTCAGGAACATGGTCAAAATAACCCCTCAAATCATATGAAAATTACTTTTTACTTTTGAGTCCTGTTCAAAAATGTAGAGGAGTAGAAAGTACAGATACTGCTCTCAAATGTAGTGAAGTAAAAGTAAAAAGTATCTTCTGTAAAATGTACTTAAGTAAAGTACAGATACCCCAAATTTTTACTTAAGTAGAGTACTTTACTACTTGTACTTTACCTTCCACCACTGGTCTAATGTAGGACTTAATACTTGAAATAGACTTTTTGTCTAGTACATTTCTGTAAAGTGGTGAACCTTGTGTTGTTGCTTCAGCCAATATTGTGATCTTGATCATTTGTGGTATATTGTGCAGCTCTACTCAACAGTACAAAATGTTTTATTAACAGACCAAAGTTTAACCCTGTCTCATAGACTGTATATATAAATGGACATAGCTAACCTGCTAGGTGCTCCCATGATCATGATCATGATCTTCCAAATAGGAAGTGATCATGGGTGCACTTCCGGCTCCATCGACTCTGGCTCCAATTCACTTTACATTGAAAAACTGTGCCCCTCTCTCTGTAACTTCTCCTGTCAGGCTCGTCATTTTGGTCTTAAAATGTTCATATTAATGTCCCTACAAAACCAGCGGTTCGTCCGGGAGCAGGCATTACCTTCAACAGTCTCGCTCCAGATTGGCTCTTTGGTTGCTATGATACTCGTGGTCAGAATTCCAAATATGGAACTCGGCTCCAAATTGGCCCCTATAACTGCTCTGGCCTCGATGAGCTTCATTTTACTGGAGCCAAACGCTATGGGTGATGTCACACTCACTTAGTCCACTTCTTTATACAGTCTATGGTTTCTGTTTTTCAGACCTGATTCAGACAAACTTAAAACACGGCACCAAGAGGCTGGTGAGGAGACGGCCGCGGTTTGTCTCTGCAGCTGAAGTCCAGACCACCAGGTACAGCCAGTGATGGGAAGAATACTTTGAAAATGTATTTTGTTTCAGAATACAGAATGCATTTAAATATAAATCTGTAGTAAAAAGGGCTGTGGGTGAGTTTGTATTAAATTTAAAATGCAAAATTGTGGGAAAATAATCAAAATTTGCTCTACATATCGGCCCAAAAATATCAACAGAGCTGCTCGAGTGTCAGTTTCTCTGGATTCTAAACAATCGGTATCGGCAACGGTCATGAAAAATAGCCACATTGGTTGATCTCTAATTAAAATATATTGTGTAATCTATTCTGCTCAATGGTCCAATCAGAGCACTTAGAATACTTTCCAGTTTAGTTACATTATGGTGTAAAAATGCAACGTAGGATCAAAAAAGCTTCGTTTGTTGATTTTGTAGAAGGAACAGTATTTTTGGGGTCAATAGTCATGGGATTTTTTCTTTGCACTTCTGGGAAACTTTTTGGCAGTATAATGAGATTTGAGCTTGTATGTCTCATTACAGATGCAAACTAAGAACTAACGTGTTTCATTCTGCTGTTTATTTAATGCAGCTCATGATTTTTAACAATATTGTAGATTTAGAATAGGTTTTGTTGTTTAAATCTGCTCTGGTATAAATTTGTTTCAGTAGTATCAAACATGGAAATCATTTTAAAATGTATATATTGTGATATCTCTCTCGTAGAAAACGACCAGCAAACTCTACTTCTGTACCAGACTCTTGGGATAAGACACAGATCTCTCAAACTGGATACAAGGTAAAGATAAAGAACATTGCAATTGTTCTTTTTGCTTGTAAAAAAACACATATTAATCATATTTTTTCATTCTTAGTAAACCTTTGTTTTTGGGATATATACCTTGATAAGACTTGGCTCATAATTTAATAACTTGTGTCTTTCCTTGTAGCGAGTGACAGTGGAGCCCACCTCAGAGGAATATAAAGAGATACAAGAGCTTTTCTCTCAAACTATGACACCTTTTAACCTTGTCCAAATCGAGAGGATCCAGAACAAAGCATTGTGGGAGGCCTTCCAGCTGTACGTATTTTTAGTCTGTGTTTAATTTGTAATCATTAAGTTAATAATTAAAATAGTCAAAGGGGGTTTTGTGCAAAATCCACTATTTGGAGCTTTCTACCGTGTTATGACATCGTTGCCTTCAAAAACCTGCCTGAAGAGGTTTTATATGTCATCCATGCATGTCTGAGTAATTTAGCAATCTCTCCCAATCCCTATTGATGGTTTTCAGGAGTTCACAAATGTTGAATCTCATATTTTTTATTGAGACTAGACCATAGACTGTAAAGAAGTGGACAAAGTGAGTGTGACGTCACCCACAGCGTTCGGCTCCAGTCAAATGAAGCTCATCGAGGCTGGAGCAGTTATAGGAGCCAATTTGGAGCTGAGTTCCATATTTGGAGTTCCGACTTCGAGTATCATAGCAACCAAAGAGCCAATCTAGAGTGAAGCTGTTGAAAGTAACGCCCTTTCCCGACCTTCTGCTAAATCAGTGGTGCGGGCGCTTAGCAACACTGTCGATCAAACCTGTTGCTAACACTGATGGGAGTGACCCCAGGGAAAGAAGGCAGCTGATTTGTTTGTTATTAATGTTCATATCTTGAGTTACGGACACAATAGTGAAGTAAAAACACCAGGATCATGTAGAGCGGGTTAATACGAACATTTTAAGACCAAAATGATGAGTCTGACAGCAGCAGTTACAGAGAGAGGGGCCACAGTTTTTCAATAGAAAGTGAATTGGAGCCAGAGTCGATGGAGCCGAAAGCGCAGCCCATGATCACTTCCTATTTGGAACGCGGCAGCTAGCAGGTTAGCTATGTCCATTTATATATACAGTCTATGGACTAGACCCAAAAACCTGCTATATTACAACATCAAAAAACAACATTCTACCAATATAAATTTTAGCTGCCCCCATCTGTATTATATATTATTATATATAGAAGGTTGTGATGTCATCGGAAACCTCGCAATTCAAACCCTCCTAATGGTTAGCAAGATTCTGTCCAAGACTCCCCCTACGTCACCCACACTCCCACATGAAAGTTCTTCATAAATATGACTAGACCCAAAACCTGCTATATTACAACATCAAAAAACAACATTCTACCAATATAAATTTTAGCTGCCCCCATCTGTATTATATATTATTATATATAGAAGGTTGTGATGTCATCGGAAACCTCGCAATTCAAACCCTCCTAATGGTTAGCAAGATTCTGTCCAAGACTCCCCCTACGTCACCCACACTCCCACATGAAAGTTCTTCATAAATATACAAAAGCATGACCCAAAACTGTATACTACAACTTCACAAACCTGATGCAATGTGCAGTAGTTTCATTAACCGGGATGCACGGCAATTGTAATGAGATGGCGCTCTGAAGGGGGCGTGCGGGGAACAAAAGGAGGGGATTACTTGGAGCTTCAAAAATGAAAACTTTAAAATGTTAATATGTTGTTTTCAATGAATATAGCATTTTCAAAACAACAACACTGAATATGTTGCGTGTTAGCAATGAATACCCCATAGAAGTGTACTCCATTAAAAGCTGTTGTTTCTGTTGTTTTATAAGGCAAAAGATTCACATGAAGAACAGCAACGGGAGAAAACCAGTACTGGAAAAGAAGCTGTTCCACGGGACAGATCCTAAATTTGTTGACACAATCTGCGCCACAAACTTTGACTGGAGAGTGTGTGGAGTCAATGGGACCTCTTATGGACAAGGTGCGCTATGGAAACATGGTTCTGACTATGCACATCCACTAGGGGACACCAAAGCTTGATGTTTAGCCTGAGTCAATTTGAAGACATGGCTTGATTGAAATGTTTGTATAATGTTTGATAACACTACTAACTACGACTTACTCAAACTGATATAGTGATAATAAAAAACACTCTCTCTTTAGACAACAGAATGTGATTTTCAGCATTAAACGGTAGTACTTTCTTTTCTGTTCCCATGTGGTCTTATATCTGTGTAATCCCTCAGTGTCTAGTAGGTTCCACAGTGGTCCATGGGCGTGTACTAGTCTGTGTGTCTTATACTTATGAAAGATACAGCTCAAGATCATTCTAAAGATATTCAGGAACGGTTCATTTCTGTCTTGTGAATGTGACTTTTTAGTATCGATATCTGCTCAAATGAGTATCTAGTTTTTGATACTAGTTTTAGTATCGATTAGTATGTGATTTTCAATACTTTAGACACTCTAGTTTATTCATGATTTTGTATTTTTTATAAGTGACGTTATATAGGGGCTGTCATTATATACTTACTTACTTACTTATACCGTCCTTCAGATAGGCGTGATTGACAGGTAAATTAGCCAATCGGAGAAAAGCATATCAAAATAAACATGACGTACTACAAAGGAAAAAGATGCAATAATAAAATAGGAGACTGAGACACTGTTAATCCGGTGAGAAAGGTTGACCATGTTCTTAAACTTCCTATATTACACAAAACTGACTCTTGTGAACTTTAAGTCATGTTATAATGTTGTTATCTCCTCAAAAACATACCTGGACTTGTGGGGTTTTTTTTTCATTCATACATGTTTTAGTAACCCTTTATTATTAGTCTGTCTACATCTCCAAAGCTCAAAATGCTCTGTTCCACCTTTTACCTTTTGTTCAGTAGAGATAGAGTAGAGTAGCAATTCCAGGTCTGAAATGATCCAAATGATTCTAGTGAAGGTGTATGGAGTTTAAAAGCACAGTAGAGCACTTTCTGTATTACCGCATGACATCACAAGGTGGAACAAAATGTTTTCCATTTGAGAGAAGAACTCAGGCTAAATATGCAGGGACATCACAAGTGGAACAAAATGTTTTCCATTTGAGAGAAGAACTCAGGCTAAATATGCAGGGTTTGTGTGGTAAACGTGTGAATGAAACAAACACAACTCCAGGTCTGTTTGTGATGAGGAAACAACATTAGAACATAGATCAGAAAACAGTGTAATATGGGCCCTTTAATGACAGAATACCCAGGGTTCCACTGTTTCTTATGTGCCACTGAACATGATTGCATGGCTCTATGTTAAGTTTTTGTCAAAATTCAGTCAAAGAATTACTTAGCTTCTGTTCTTTCTGTTCTTTATATTTGACGATCTTTCACTTTCATTTTCACTTTCTAATTTCAGGAAGCTACTTTGCCCGGGACGCTTCCTACTCCCACCGCTACACCGGCGACTCCAATCCACGTTTCATGTTCGTGTCTCGAGTTTTGGTCGGAGAATTCACCAAAGGCTCTTCAGAGTACAGACGCCCTCCTTCTAAAGACGGAGGAGGCGTGAACCTGTTCGACAGCTGTGTGAATAACATCGATAATCCATCTATTTTTGTCGTCTTCGAAAAACATCAAATATATCCCGAATACTTGCTGCAGTATGAACAAAAGAGCGTAGCTGACACAGAGTTAAACGAAACACTTGCGAGGTTAAGAAGGAGGGCCAGATTAGCTCACCGCAGTGCTGCCATTTTGGATCAGCCAAATCCAACAGCCAACACGCCGATATTAACACCAATATTTAAACATGAAATATCCCACACCGAACCCCAACTGCGGTTAGAAACAATAACGAGGCCCGCCATAGCGAAAAAACCCTTAATTAAACAAGAATTTAAAACTGGAGAGGTAGCTTCATGGAGAACTGCTGCCATAGAAAAAACAAAAACGGTAGTAAGGGGGGACTCGGGCATTGTATTTTCAAACCCAAAGCCTGTGGTTATTCCAAGTTGCTTCACCACCTCAGAGCGTTCTTCTCACTCTGTCGTGTCATCGAGCCGATCCTCCACTCCAGCGTCTTATTTGTATATGCTGGACTGGGCTAAAAAATATGACTTAAAGTGACAGATTAGACTACACATTTCACTAAAACAAAGTTAGCATCATTGTATTTAAACGCTGTTTTCTGATCCATGTCATAATGTTGTTTCCTCACCACAAACAGACCTGGAGTTGTGTTTTGTTTCATTCACACATGTTTAACACACAAACCCTGCATATTTAGGCTGAGTTCTTACTGAGTTCAAACTGAAAACACTTTGCTCCACCTTGTGATGTCATGTGGTGATACAGGAAGTGCTCCACCATGTCTTTAAAATCCATACACCGCTAGAATCACAAAGGTAGGTGTTAACTTAAACTACCACTTCATGACATCACAAGGTGGAACAGAACATTTTGAGCTTTGGAGATGTAAACAGACTAATAATAAAGCGTTACTCAAACATGTGTGAATGAAACAAAACACAACTCCAGGTGTGTTTTTGAGGAGGTAACAACATTATAACTTGGATTAAAGCCCATAAGAGTTAATTTTGCGTAATATAGGACCTTTAAGCTTTTACAAAAAATCTAAAAAGTTTACAATTTTACTTCCTGGTTGGACATGGGTAGCAGATATGATAACTGTTACCTAGCAACCATAATTTAGATATTATTGCTTTGCCAGATATTCTTACAGTATGACATTAAACATTTTTTCTTTTTTGTTTTTATTCAATTGAAGGGGCTTTAATCGCTAAAAAAAACTCCCAGCGTGCGAGCTCAGTTATCCACAGATTTGACCTGGAATTTGGCCTGGTGACGTCACCTGTCTGTTTCTATGGATATTGACCCTATTCGGCCCCGCCCTCTTTTCCCTCTAAATGCTTAACCGCGCTTTCTTTGTTGCGGGATTCCTATTCTTTTCAATGGGGAATTTGAGAAAAGTTTTACCGCTAAAATCTGATATAAAGTAGTGTTGGTTTGTGTAAACTGTTCTGTGTTCATGTGATCAACAAGTCACATGAACCAATTCTCTGGAGGCTTTAAAACAGCTCTGACTGTTCTGTTTCATGTGATCAACAAGTCACATGAACCAATTCTCTGGAGGCTTTAAAACAGCTCTGTAGTCACTATAGAACTGATTTCCTGTCAAGATCAACAGCCTCATGCAAAATAATACAACCGAATAAAGATGGCGGCGCCCACTATACTATATGGACTTATGGTTCCATATATGTTACATGGAACAATCATTTCTGGGAGTCAGTATTTATTGTGGGGACTTTTTCTTAGTACTAGTCAGGAACTTTTTGTTATTAGCTTAAGTGTTTCATTCTGCTGTTTCTCATTTTTTACAGTTCATCACTCATTAGGGGCTTGAATGACTATGCTAAGCTCTGCTATAACCAGAACTGAAGAAGCAGCTTGGATGAGCAGCCAAACCTCTTCACTCCTACAACTTTTTGCCCAGTGACAGATTTTATTTTTCTTTTGCTATTCATTTCAGTTTGTGTTTTTAACCTTACCGTACATTTAGAATAGTATTTTTGGGGGATAATTCTACTTAAGAGTTGCTGTGTCAGTGACATAAATCAGTTTCAGTATTATCATTTATCGTCTATAATTTCTTCAGCAATATATCGAACTTCAAAATGTGCAACTATTCTGGCAACTTGTGGAATAAGGTGAATAGATACGTTAAATGCCTTACTGGGGAACACTCCAGGCAAAGCAATACCGTATCCATGGAGACAAACATGTGACAGTCCCTCCGCAGAAAAGTTATGTGAGTAAGTAACGGAATAGTTAGGTAATAAATGGGGAAACTTAAACTTCATATGTCCTGTAAAAAAAAAAATTAATAATAATAATAAATCTGTGCTCTGTAAAAAGTTAATTGATAATACTACTAATAATAAATAAATATATATATAT
>KN484509.1:9714-22871 GCA_000787095.1 Periophthalmodon schlosseri
GAGACTCCCCCATGACCTGGATAAATAGGAAAAAAGTTGGATAGATGGAAGATTTCCCTTGACACACTATAAACATTTCTTCATTTTTTGATGGACTACCAACAAACAATAATGTGTTAAAACTATGTGTAAACGGCAAATTCTTCAACTTGTACTGAAATCCACCCTGACAATTGACATGTATAATATTTGGTGTGTCTGTCAGCTGTAATAAAGGATCCATACAAAGAGAAGCTTTGTGTTGGCCTCACCTGGGTGATTGCTCTGCTGTCTGCTCGCAGCTCCACTAAATTGCATTTCTGTGCTGATGTCATTTCCACAGCTGTGTGCTTTATCAGTCCCATCTGATCAGCCAGAGGATCTAACAGATTCTCACTGAACGAGAGCTCCACTTAAGGTGCTCAAGCACTGAGAGCTGTTCCAGAAGCTGACGCTGTTCAGCCCTTAGCGGAACAATGAGGAGCAGCAGGAGAATGGAGGCCTGGACAGAGATGAGTCTTATTTTCTGTAAGACTAGTTTTAGCATGTTTGTTTGTTTGTTTTTGTGTTTTGTTTGTGCTTGATTATTGGAAAATATGAATGTTAGGCTACTTCCTGTGAGGCAAACAGGAGAATAAATTGGTAAATGTCTCTCTTGTGTTGACAGTGAGTAATCTCAGATTTAGGCTATATGACTTTTGTGTTTGACCAATACTTGGCGCTTAAAATGTAACATTACAGTAAATCATTGTACTAGCATTGTAATAGTACTAGTGACAGTACATTACAGTCTTCACAACAATGTGTAATAAATGTAACAAACCACCACCAAATGTAGTTTATCACTTCCACACATACATGTTAAAAGGTTGGTTCTCCCAAAAAAGAAAAGAAATAAACAAAATGACCATTGATTTAAAAGAAAGACCCTTCTCCCCCTGATCTTGGACCCTGAAGAGCCCATATCAGACAAAGCCTTGAGCCTGTCCTGTAATGCGCCCGTGGGGCTCCTGAGGCAGTGCCCCGGCTGCTTTCTGCACAGTCCCCCAGTCAAACACCCCCTGAACCGTCCACAGGGAGGCTGCAGGGAGACATCCTCGTCTGCTGCCCTCAACAATGCACTATACAACTGTACACTGCATCTCCCAAGAGCTCCACAGCTTATACGATTATGATGTCATCTCTCTGGATGAAATGTTTCGATGAGAAGAATATAAAAAACAGGAACAGGATTGTTGTGTATAACCCTGCCAGTTAAAGGTTTTTTGTTGAAATGTAATTTCATTTCCAAACTGCTGAAATGGTCACACGTTTGCTAAGACCATATTGTTGCACGTCATAAAAAGACTTAACAGGCCTCTCCTCTGTAGATCACACCGCTGAACAAGTACCAGGTTTTGTGCTTAAATAGAATGTGTGAAAGAAACTTTTATAATTTACACTATATGTGAATTATAAATGGAGACAAATAGTGAGCTTTTGGGTAAACAACTCTTAAACTACCAGAAATCTAACAGATCCCTCTGGTAAAAATAGTACCAGCTGTATTACCAAGAAGGACTCATTCATACAAATATGCTACACTTGCAGTATAAAGGCTGCTATTTGTACTGCTGTAGAGGTGTTGCACTAAAAAATAAACACTGACCAATTGTGCCACATCTTTCATGACTGTTACTGTTTTTAATGAATGATCTGAAAATCGATATTATTTGCTTTACATCTACAAATATTAAGGCCGGACATTTTGGTTTCAGTCAGTTTTCCTATTTGATGTAATGTTAAACTAGCTTTGTTTTCTTAACCACAGAAGGTAGTAGCTTCATGCGTCACGGAGCCGCTTCCACAGCCTCGTACAGGACGCCTCTGGTAACTCATGCTCCTTTGTGCTTTTTGTCCTGGATTTGCTCAGTACAGTCAGGCCCATACACTTTGTACTTTGTTCTTCATGATTCACAACAGAAAACACAAACCTCTGTATCCTCCGAAACAGGTACATTGACTTCCTGGTCTTTTGATCAGGAAGTCGATGTACTTGTTTCGGGAGTCAGGAAGTCAATGTACCTGCAGAACTAATAAGACCTGTCTCTTCATTCTGGCATTTCACAGTAACAGATTTTAAATTCCTTCTTTTTACTGTTGAAAAATGGTTGGTGATATTTAACCCCACATGTATGACCCAGAGTCTTTTTAAAATAATTGCAAGTGGCCGGAGATAGGGGTTAGGTGAAAACAAAGTACTTCAGACTTGTGACCAATACAGGATTAAAAAACCTGCGTGAATCAATCAAAATGCAACTCTGATTAAGTGAATGATGAGGAAACACCATTATAACATGCTTAAAAACTTGTTAAACTTGATTTTACATAGTATGCCCCTTTAACACTTCAGTCTTAAAATAGGGAAAAGTGAAAAATGATTGCAGAGAGCTATTTAAAGACATTTCTGAAGTACGCACACAGGCTCATTACAGGAACATGACGGCATGTGTGAAGAAGAGCCTGTACCTCAGAGCACTAATCAGCAGCTGCAGCCCTGTTCTGCCGCACAGCTCCCACTGTGTGAAGATAATGGGCAGTTTCAGTTATAAAAAAAAACAAAACATACAATAAAAATAGATGACATATTCCATGTATTCAAATCAGATGTGAGTTGTCTGTTCTCAGTGATTGCAGTTGCTTTGGCCATAGTCCCTCATTCAAAATGAAGATGACACAGGGCTCACAGAGGTTTGTTCGCCTGCGCTCGCAATTCAGTTCGAAATGATATGAATTAAATATGATGTTTATTCCTATTGTACATAATATAAAGACATTTTTCTATTAAGACTTACTAGAGCCATGTGGGTCACTTGGTTGGTTTACGTGCCCCTGTTCACCCCACCTAAAGAAGAAATGGATCAAAATGACAAGAATGCGTTTGATTTATATAGTGCATTTGAACACACCCAAAGCACTTCACTGTTTTATTCATTCACTCCAGACTCACTGGTGTTAAGCCACAGCTGCCCTGGTGTAGACTTGGCCACAGCTGCCCTGACATAGACGTCACTTGGACTTGCAGTTTCAGACAATGGTGTGTGTTTCATATAACACTTTTTTGTCCTTTGTCTTTGTTCTGGAGTTTGCCATGAAAGTTCAAACCTACTCCTGTCAAATAGGATTAAAACAGGAAAATAAGTAGACACTAAAACCCTAAAAACACTTACTGTGTAGAAGATGAGACTGGATTACTATTTCACAAGTAGAGCTGCTCTAAAAAAAACACGTACTTACCACCAGAATAACAAGAGCATTTACTATCACATGCGGTACAACCTTATGTGAAACATGGTGCAAGTCTTAAGTGCCTCTAAGCTATTAATTGCTGATTGTCAGTGGGTCAGCGTATCCTTTTGTTAAGTCGTCTAATTGTGTTGCGGCACAGCTGAGTGGTCATTACTCACTGTGCCGGCATTTCACTCACACATCCTAAGGAAACATAAAAATAGGAACGTTTTCATTTTATAATGTGTCAAACTGCATGGGAACTTTGGCCCCCAAAACTTACCCAAAACTCACTCAAAACTCACCCAAAACTCATTGTAATTGAATTTGCATTTATAATCTGTACACAGTTAACAATAATGAACAAATCAAGTTTAGTGAGGTTTAACGAATCCAGTTAGCGCTTAATATTGTCTGGTTTACTTGCCCCGGATCCAAAATACACACTTCAATACTTTACGAAGATGTGAGTCTGGTCACATCTGGTGAATCTCCCTGTTTTCAAATGTGATTGACAGGTGGATTAGCCAATCAGGGACAGTCGTGGTGCGCTGAAACCGTAAAGGAAATAATATCACAGTGGACTGAAAAACATGGCAAATTTCTGCAGAATCAATGAGCGAAGCCTAAACTCGGTGGCTAGAGGAATGTGATTTTATTTATAAATCACAGGTGACCAATGAGCTTCTTTGTTTCTCACTGTCACTGAAGAAAAGACAAATCTGATTGGACGATCAAGTTTGGGACCACACTGATATCAATGTGTATAAGAAATACAGAGCCATCATTCTGGATTTGTCAGGAGGCTGATTTACACCTTTTCATGTTGATTCAGTGTTGCTAACATACTTTTGTTTGGTCAGCTAACTAAGCAGAAAATAGGAGAAGTGTTAAGAATAGGTGTTCAGGCTGAAATAAGACGACCACACAGTGTTATCTTGTGAAGGAGAGCACAAGTTTCATCTTGGGTAGACTTGTGACAGGTGGAAAACTAATCATGAATTGGATAAGTGTGACGTATTGACTCAGGGCGCTGTGCACTTTTTGTATTGTTGTATAGTTCACACAGTGCATGTGCCTATCTCAGCCCATTCATCTAAAGACTTGTGAAAAGAGGTGATAGAAGTGTGGAGTTTGGGTCCTGAAACAGGAATCTGAGGAATGGCAAGCCAAGAAAATGATGCGATCTGTTTTTGACTCTGCCAAGAAACGACAATTTTTAAAAATACATGATGTGGTGTGACTTGACTTTTATTAAAGTTTTGGTGTAGCACAAATCTAGCTTAGTATAATCATTAAACTATAACCGATAAATAAAAACTTTGAAATGAATGACCTTGTCTTTTCACACTACTTCACACTCACTGGCGCATTTGTTTATACAGAGATCTTTTTCTATTTCCAAATGAGTAGAAATCAGAGAGCAAATCATTTATCAGGCCTTTAAATTTTCATCTGAACCAGGCAGACCAAACTTGAACGCAGTGCAACTGGCAACCTCAAGGCCTATTTTCTCCATTAAATTTTGAGGATCTGGGAAAAAGCAAATTGACAAAGCACAGTGAGGAGGTATGCATCAGTCTGAATATGGTGAATTTATCCAGACATGAAAATGCTGTATTTTGCAGCAATAGAAGCATACAAATTATATTGGGAACATCTTGACACTGCTTCACAAATAAGCCAAATGTGTGCCTGCTGTCATTGTGAGTGGATAGCTCAGGCAGCTAGTGCGAAGTGCCAGTTCCAAAGTCGAATGCCAGCGTTTTGTCTGACTTGAATCACTCCACTCTGAACTCTCTTGATGAGCAATATCACTGGGCTGGCAGTCGGCTGTCTTCACTGAGCTAACCTCAGAACCCTCAAAGGAATTAGTACAAGCATTTCCCTGATGGGCACAGGCAGCGCTGTCTGGAGCCTGGACTAACCTGACGTAAAAAGAAAAATGGTTTGTATGACGAGCTAAGTCAGGTATTGTGTTTTGACAGAAATGGCGGATGCATCGATCAGTTGTTTAATGTGTGTATCAGGCATTTTGCAGGTATCCCGCTCATGTTGTTTCTACTTTAAACTGTAAAAAAATGACAAATAGACCTGAGTGTTCAGACCCAAGCTATTTAGCAGTATGTCTATGTCTCTTAGACAGGCTGCCAATTCATTTAAATCTTTATTATAGTTGATGTTCCAAAAAATTAACCACCCTCTTGTTGGCAGCCTAGAGCTAATGTTTTTCGTTTGCATAGAGCTCGGTCAAGATGGCAGCTTGAAAATGAAAACCTCCAAATACCACTAGGGCTGTCCACGCGTGACTAACAGCTGAGACTTGCACAAAACCACAACAAAAAAAAAACACTTGAGGATGTTCAGCATTTACAAAATGTGAATGTTTATTAAATGTTGACAAGAACATTTTTAACACAGCTCAAGATTCAGCAAAACAATCTATATACTTCACTAAAAAGTAAAAGAACATGAAGGTTGGGTTAGTCGGTTGCTGGGGGGTAGCGATGGGGTGTTCAGGGGCTGTTGAGTGAGTGGGAATTGGCAGCAGAGGCTAAGGCAATTAAAGGAGTAACACAGTAAGAAAGATAGAGGGTTGGAGGACCTGGGGGATTGATGCGATGTAATGAGCGGGATAACTGGAATGATTAGAGCCTCTGATTCCTCTCCTTTATCACGTCTGTCCATCTGAGACTCGCCTGGAAGTGGCTTTAAAAGACTGAGAACACAGGAGGGAAGTGGCAAATAATGTCTGCTCTTTACACGGAAATAACAAGGGGGCAACATAGCAGTAACATATACAGTGAGCACAAGAGAGTGGTGACATGAAGAGAGAACAGAGAAGAGCCAGAGCCATAGACAGTAGGACCGGTGCACTTCATAACATGCGTTAGCTCTAGCCTTCTGATACGTTTAATTGGAGATTGCATATGTATGTGCACTTGTATGAAAGCAGTACATTAAAAGTAAAAGTAGATAAGCCAAAATGTGTTCTGCATTAGAGTGGTTGTGCCAGAATCATCTTCACACTGCACAGAATACTGTTTTTGCAATTTAGCAGTTGTGACCAAAATTTTAGCTCTCTATTTTTCCCCATAATGTGTCATGAGTGACGCACAGCATGCCATTCCGTTAAACGACACAACACAAATGAATAAAACTGTGACTCATCTTAACATAAAACTTTGCCCAATAGTGTATAATTGCTAAGTAAGCTAAGTTGTTTATGTAACATTCTTATTTCAAAGTGTATGCCAGTTCCACTTACTCACAGAAGTCAAAATTTGGTGGTAAGTCACTGGTTCTTATCGTCTTTTAGGGTGTGTCACTCATGCAAAATCACCACATCACAACTGGGACTAAACCTGGACGAGACCAGGAAAAAAACAGGACTAGAACGGGACCAAACCAAATCTACATTAGGACTCAAACTGGGCTCAAACCGGGACTAAACAAGGACAAGTGTGAGTGCCCCCCTTAGTTTCCTTGCTGTCACTCTCTATTCTACTGTCTATGGCTCGAGCTCAGGTTAGGTAAACACAGTACCAGAGGGTGTTGTCCACTCAAATAGGGTTCACAATCACAATAATTAATAGTTTCTTTATAATACTGTAAATCTCTCTGTTAGCAACACAAGGGGAGGAAAGCACAGCACCTGACATAACTTCCTACAGAGACCATTGCTCTGTCTGCTATTCCTCCAGTCCGCCTCATGCACTTTACTGTGTACACAATGATGCACATTCACACTCACGTAGGCCTACCTTCTCACCTCCTTGTCCTTTATATAACTTCTTTTAATGTCTCTATAAATCTGCCAACATTCTCGTAGCTTACCGCTGTGCTCTTTCAACAATATTTGTCGCATATGTCTCTGCTTTGACGGCGTTTGTTGCAGTCAAGCTTTGTGCTGCACCGATGGGAGAACCCTTCTAGGAAACTTCAAAGCTGTCCCGGTGTCAGTGATAGTCAATGCAACATGGCGCCTTGTTGCACGTTTACTCACTTGTGTGTCAGCTAGTGACTTCTCCTTGATGGGCTCCAAAATGTCTTCCCACAAATGTTCATTTCAAACCAAAGGGGCAGAAGATTTCTCCAGGCAGCCACATAGTGTCGACATGGTACGCTCAAAGGTGGGTTTTGTGCTATTGGGATCATGATTTTTTTCTTCACTTTCTGAGCAGCACCTCCAGGAAATGTAAGTATTGAGAAAGAAAAGAGTTCATTTAGTTAATTTCAGTCTTTTGAAACTTGGATTTGTCTTAGTCCATGTGCTTGAGTTCTCTCTTTGTGTTTTAGCATAGTAAGAAAACAGCATCACATGCTCTAAAAGTACACAATGTACAATAAAATCTACAGATATTTTAAAGCTTTTAGAACATTAAAGAAAAACAAAACAAAACTTATTAGGTTCAACACCGTCAAAACGGTCAGACAGGGAAATGGAAATTACACAAAATCCTCTCACAGCTTTTTGTTTTCTTTGTACCCTTTTTTCTTTCGCTATGTTGCTTCACAGAGCAAATTAAAATAGCATCAACAATTAAAAGTTATATTAAGTCAAATTTATGAAAGTAACTATGGTTCTATGAATCTCTACTGGCCACATGGGAGCAGTGCTGAAAACCTGTGCAAAGAGAATAATTCAGAGCTTTCAGTACTGTCCTCTGGTGGTCAGGATGGGCGATACAGAACCTCATTTGTGATTCTCAGGTTAATCGTTAAAAAGTAGTCGTGTTACTCCTGTCGCATATCCTAAAGCTTGGCAAATCAGAAGCAACCGAATGACATGGAAGCTCCTGTTGCAGTTGTTGTTGTAATAATTCAAACTGGATGTAAACGATTCTGGTGCATGGTGCAGACTGTACAGTGTGTCCCCCATGCATCATGTTTTGTCTGGCCAGGGCAAATGCTGTTGTCCATTCATCGCTTGGCTCTGCTGAACTCCAACAGGAAACTGATAGTGTGAGAGATCTGAGTCGGTCTATCTCTGTCTTTGATACGCACACACACACACACACACACGCACGCACACTACCTATGCACACAGAGCTGGGTTACCATCTGCGAATGCTGCATCACTTGGCCAGTACTCAGCTGGCAGCCACATCAGACAAAGTGCCCAATATGCTCCCTAATGGCTAAAGTCAGATGAATGAGATCTACGTGGATTTATTCTTTCTCCCATGCAACTTCTTGACACTTATTCACATCTTTAACCTTTTCTTTGCTAATCTAAAATTGTACAATGGCACTTTTTTGTCTGTGTGTAATGGAGTACAGTTGGGCTGTCTCTTCCGGGCCAGATTCGACTGAAATTATGTTCGCTTTTATCATTATTTCATGGTAAATCATGGAGTATATCTTTTTGGTAGTGCGACCAAATTGTACTGTCAGCAGAGATAAAAGGTTTCAAATGAGATCACAATGACTTAGTAAGGGGCCACCAATGCTCTGTTTTAGACTGTGGGCTCAGAGTTGCTTTATGATAAAAATCATAGGGCTCAGAGGTTGCATTGGTTTTGAGGGATCTTCTTGTAAGGGCCGATATCCAACGTGACACCGTAAGGAATGACGGAAAAAACGCTGCAAATGAAAAAAACGCCATAGAGTCTGCTGAATTTGAACGAGGTGAAGACATGTAACTCCATCTATATGTTCCAAGTTGTGATTTGTAAATTTATCCCCCCAAAATTCGATTCTTCTTCAGTCACGTTCCTTCATTTACTATCAGGGTCGCGAGTAGGTCGGATTTTCATCTCGGAGAACTTGAGGGAATACTGCCAGCCAGTCCACGAAGACCACTCAATGCCGTCCGCATAGGAGGTGTGCTGGCCGCGCAGGTATTGGCCGTTCAGGTTGGAGGTGTGGCAGTTGCGGTACCACCAGGCTCCGTGGTAGAAGGAGGCGCAGTTGTTCTCCGAGTGGTCGTTGTCCCGGTCCTTGGTTGTGAACTTCATTCCGTTGTGCTTCAGAAGAGAGTCGCCTACAGGAGAGGAGAAAGATGTGAGTTATAATGCAACAGAATGAATATGCAAAACAATATGTCATTTATACATTTATACATTTAAAATGAATAAAAACAGACAAGGTTTAGTCTAAAATTGGTCTGATTTGGTTTGACACAGGGAGGTGTTTGTTTCTGGGTTTCAGTTGACATCCCAACTTATAAGTCAACAGTATTTATCAGTATTTATTTATCAATCTATGCACTGGGGCAAAGTGGGGCTCTGAATGGTCTACAATGCTGCTCTACAATGCAGTGGCTCATCATCCATCCGCCAGCCCTCTTCAACGTAGTTGTTTAAAAAAAAAAGAAAAACAAAGATAAAATAGTCTACACAAATCACCCAACTGTGTACGGGTGATTAAGGAGACTTTTGCAAAAAAAATCACATAAATTCCTGTATTCTGCTGCATTTTAGTAATAATTTTTTGCCAATAATAATGGGTTTATTACAATAACTCATCTATATTTAAAACTATGCGTCAAACAATAGGCCTATGCTGCTCTTTTACATGGTATGTTAAATAATTTGTTTCAAGTAAAATGTTCAATTCAGTGGTTCATTTACTGAAAATCAGCTGAGCTCACTGATGCTCTGGACGGCTTTAGTGCATTGTCATTTTAAAACTTTTGCACAATAAGCCGTCCATTCTGCAGTTCGTCAGTGTACAATGTTTTATTTTGAAAGAGCCAAGGGAAGTGTTAAGCTGATGATGCAGCACATTGATATAACAGTATGCGCTGGAGGAACTTTTCTGAGGTTTTGGGCTACATGGGAATAAAAACGCACGACTTGACGGCACTTTGTGGCCCACGATGAAACAAAGCAGAAAGAAACGATGCACCGCAAAGGAAAGGTTGGCCCCTGACAGCTCCTCAAAGAGCTGCAGCAGAGCTGGTCTGTCCCAGGTGGGAGAGATTCGAGAAGGGTCCACATCGAGAAGGGTTCTCACATCAAACAAGCCCGACCCCAGCCCACACTTCCAAAATTATGTTTCAAACAGAACCCAGGCAGTAGTAGCCGTTAATCACATTTTTTTTACTTCAGGCAAAGGTATGCCCCAAGGCTTAATTTTGGAGCCTCTACTTTTTACTATATTTACTTAATTAAGTGGTTGCAATTTAATAGAAAGACCCATACATTTATATGCAGATGAGGCTGTTTTGTATGCAAGTGCTCCCTCATCATTTACAACTGCAGCAAGATTTTAATGAAATCCAAATTTCCCTCAAAAATCTTAAATTATCATTAAATGTAAATACAACTAAGTATAAGAAAAAAATGAAAATTAAGTGATGTGCACATTGATTGAAAGAGTCATCACCTATAAATATCTTGGGTTTTGGCTTGACGAAAACATATTCTTTAAAATACATGTCTCAGAATTATGTAAAAGTTTAAAATCTAAATGATCATTTTATTATAGAACCAAATCTTGTATCCCATTAAATTACAGAAAAGAAATTCTTCAAACAACCTTTCTGTACTAGATTATGGAGCTATAATCCACATGCAGACTTCAGCCTCTAGTTTGAAACCTTTAGATTCATTCTTTCACTCAACTCTTCTTAACAGGTGATGAATTTAAAACCCATCACTGTAAACTCGATGAAAAAGTAGGATGGCCGTCGCTATCTGTGAGAAGAGAACAACACTGTATAAAATGTATTTATAAGGGACAACGACAATAGACTGCCTGAATATTGTTTGTTGAATTTTTAATACAAGGTCTCATGATTGTCTGTGTCTAAAAACTGGCCGCACTAGAACTGAAAAGGGGAAAAAAAGCTTTTGGTTATTTTGCTTCTCAGAAATGTAATACATTTCAAGGACATGCAAAACTGCAACCATTAGCGCCACTAATGCACTTAAATAATCTGGTGGTAAACATTATTAATCCCACCTGCTCCTGTTTTTAATGTTTTAAATGCACCTATGTCATTATTTGTTTTGTTTGATTTTGTTTGTATTGTTCTGTATTTTAACAGGGCGCTCGTGAAAAAGAGAGTCTGGTGTTCTCATCGGGCTCTCCCTGTGTAAATAAAGATAAATGAATGCGCATGTTTTGCATATTCATTCACTCATAGGAACAAAACTGCACTGCATCTTCTTTAGCGTTTCTGGGAGAAATTGCGTCGGGTTTTTGCTCCACTTTTAGCGTGTTTAGCTGTTCAGCACATGAGCAAATGCTTAATAAATGAGGCCCTACAAGGACATCTTTCCTGTATTTTGGTGGGGTGCAGAAGACTTGCAGGTAAGAATAAACACAAAATATCCATCCTTCCAAACACAAAAGTGTGTGCAAAATGGATCCAGGTAGTAGTTGCAGAAGTGAACCAACAACGTTTGTAGTTATTGTAGAAGAATCAAGGGCAGTAGTTGAAATGTTCATGGCTTGTGAAGTGATTTATACTTTATACACACAATTCAGTTTGACTTAATTTAGTTGAGTTCTTGCCCAGTGGCATATTTGCAGAGTAGTTACACTTGAATTTATTGCACTACTAATTATTAATACCATAATGGATATTTCAGTATTTGCTGTCAGAAAATCGATTAGACTCATTACTTTTTTTATTATGGACAAATTAATCGAAGTGCAGTCATTTAACACATTGGAAGATAATTCATTTGGAAAAGATACTCCTAGTTCCTACAGTCGTTATCCCTGGACAATTAACTTTAATTAACTCCTGAAATCCTAGGCCTTTATTGTACCGCAGTACAGCACTGTGAGATGTGTAAGTCATCCGGCTGCGCGTGGGGTTTCCATCTTCCCTGAACTTGCCTTAGGACATTTACATTACCTTCTGACAGATGTACCTCCCCAGTCAAACTCCTCACCTCCCACCAAGTCTGAAATACAGTCTCTTTTTCCGCCAGACCAGCTGCTGTTTTTAAAACACATCCGTTCTCAATTCCTTCAAGAAAAAAAAAAAAATGCAATTATAAGCTCTGCTGAATGCAATCTTTTGTGTGTCTTTTGCGTTATAGGTTCTAAAATTAGAAGCTGAGCATTAGTCAGTACCAGCAGTAATTAAAAAGCTTCAGACTCTTTCCTCAGAGTATTGGGTCTCATTATCCAAACAGGAGGTCAGACAGCTTTGTATCCAATTTATCAAAGGTTCCATAGTGACCTTTTTATCCTCTTTTTAATAACACACTCCCATTGATTTTGAACGGCTTGTGGTTATGAGCATGACAGGAAGGGAAAAGCTCAGTTAAACTGTGCAGTGGATGGGTTGATCTTTTATTTGGACAATGCTGACAGTCATAAATAGGCCTATTCAGAGGCAGCCTATAGTTATAAATAAGATGTAAGTGATGTTACGTGACTGCGGGGATAGGGCCCAGTTATATGAGGTAAGATAACGGCCCTTTAATGTTTGCTGTATTGTCAGGCAGACTCAAACTAAATTGTGTTAAGCCCAAAAATACCCTCCGGCTCTGAAAGGATTTTCGCTGGAAAATTGTAAATATCAATACTTGCTGTAAAAAGCAGACAGAATGGTGGTGTTAGGAGCTGATGTTACCCAATAATCTTTACAGAGCGGCTGACAAGTAAGGCATTTCATACTAATTGCAGTTTTCATTTTGGTTTTTTTTTTGTTTAATCCTATTTATTCAGAGATTTTAAGGAATTGTGATCTATATGACCTGCTGATATAGAAGTGAGAATAAGCAGTGCACGTGGTTAAGAGCAATTCTAGGACAGAGGCAGCACAAACATGTGGCAGTTTACAGTTTGGCTGTTTTGGATCCTATTTTAGATCCTATATATCCCAGAGCAAGATCTATGTTTCGGTGTTTACCCTGGCCCAAAAAGCACAGCACGGAGGAGACAGCAAATGAAAGGAGGCCCACGGACACAAGGTGACAGATAACAGCTCATCAGGGCACCAA